>NC_069474.1:3215593-3246975 GCF_026875155.1 Cherax quadricarinatus | reverse complement strand
ATATTTATATTTCGCACCCCACCCTGAAGCGCTGTATAACCTTTGTGGGTTTAGCACTTGGCTTTGGTTGTAATAAAGATCCTCCCCCTCCACCCCGTCCCATCTTGTTCCTCAGTGCACTTCTTAACAACATCAACAAAAGACTGTGGAGAGACAAGTAATCAGACCCTTAGTCCTGCTACAGCTTTATATCAAAATTATTCAGTATCTTACCATTAGCTTCAGTTACAAAAACACTTTCCACTAATTTTCAATGAAATTCAAAATATTTTACCTCGCACAAAGATCAATATCTCCTTCAAACACACATTCATTCAATACACACTGAAAACCTGATCAAGGATGCCTACACTATATTATTATTGTCTTCATGTAAATCTTCACAGACACTGTGAAATCATTTAGTATAAAACAGGGTTATTATATACAGGACACCTGTCCTTGCCTTTATAATCATAGTTAACAAGTCTTTCACCACAACAAAAACTCAAATAAATAAAATGTTTGGGTAAATGCCAGACAGCACTGTCCTTGCTTGTTCAACCCACAGAAAGGTGTATGTGAGTTACCACTAGCAGGTGTGTACAACTTGATTACAATAAATTATTTAGTGTAAACCAAAGACCATGGAGAATGAACAGTAAAAAATTTTCCCTTAAAAATTGGCACATTATATCGAGCTGGGATGCAGTGGAAGTCAGCTGCACTGGTTATGATTCTACCACTGTGGAAAGTGAACATGGGACAGTGCAAGATTATAAGAGTGATAGAAAGTTAAGACATTGACAGATTGAGTATCAGGTTGGAGAGAGGAAGTAGGGAGAAGGTAAATATATACTGTATAAATATTTGTAAGTAAACATGTCGGCAGATGAGTCTGTAAATGATTAACCATAGAAAAGATGAATGAAGAATTGTAGTTAGTGTACTGAAGAATCTGTGGAAAGAAATCAGTAAGCAGAAATGCACCACAATATATAGTATGAATACTTTTATATGGTATAAAGTATGAGTTTTAAACACTGCAGTGAGGAAGAGACTAGAGGCAATGTAGATGTTATGTCTGAAAGCAGTTTGTTATACCTGGAGTATTGTTGGAGAGTGTTTCAGGGGGTAACGCCTCAGCGACCCGGTCCATGACCAGGCCTCGCGGTGGATCAGGGCCTGATCAGTCAGACTGTTACTGCTAGCAGCACACAAACAGACTTATGAACTACAACCAGGCTGGTCAGGTACTGACTCAAGGTGCCTGTCCAGCTCCCTCTTGAAGACACCCAGGGGTCTAATGGTCATGTGAAAATTATGCAAAGTATTAATTTCAAGGGTCTTGATAGTGAAAGGGTTAAAGTGTACTAAAATTAAAAGTCAATGTATGGTTACGAAAAGTATAATTCAGAAAAAAAAAAATACCCCCGGCCGGGATTGAATCCGCGGTCATAGAGTCTCAAAACTCCAGCCCGTCGCGTTAGCCACTAGACCAGCTAGCCACAATAAGATTCATCCAACTAGGTATATTTCTACACCATAGGAAGGTTAGCACAGGCATCACTGTGACCACAAATGCAAGTTTTTACAGACGAATCTCCAGCTAGCGTTTTGAGACTCTATGACCGCGGGTTCAATCCCAGCCGGGGGTATGGTTTATTTGCAATCGTGTCATTACGATTTCTTGAGTCAAGTTATAATTCAGAAGATGGAGGAAGGTTTGTTGAGGTGGTTTGGCCATTTGGAAAGATTGGAGCAGAAAGAATGACTGATTATGTATATATTCAGTGAAGAAGGAAGAACTGTGCAGTATGCACCGAATGTGAATATTGCATTTGAGTGTAATCACGTTACTGCAAGATTTACACCGAGGATAAATATTGCAATTATGTGATTACGTGCATCACACGTATTCACATTACTGCATATTATCTTAAGCCAGCTTTAAGGCACGGTAGATAGCTTTTTTTCTTAAATGAGTCCACCCCGTGAGTACGCAGTATTACCAGTTATACTGGAGGCTGTCTACTTGTTTTATGTAGGGGCAGCCATGGCCTTCAGACCCTCATGGCCCTCGAACTGCTCTACTCAGTACTAGAATCTGTCTTCTGTGTGAGTGTTTATAGCTGTATCAGTAAGAGTTTTTATACATACACTCTCTCCAAACTTTGTTCATGTTTTTGTTCATTAGTTCATAGGCACTGTATATAGTGTATATATTTGGTGGTGGAAATATATGGAAACTCAGAATTAACTTCTTGTGTATACTTTGTTACTAATATTTTGGTTGTTCATTTAACTGTTCATTTAACATGCAGTTGTCAGGGGGAGTCCCAGGACTTGTTATAGGGAGAGCATGAAGGATTTTTTAAGTGATAATGACTTGAGGATATAGAAGGAATATGTGATTTTTTTTAAAATTTGAATGAATGAAGGCAAGTGATGTTTAGAGTTGGTTGAGTGTGGGCAAGATAACATTAATGACAGGATTCAGGGAAACTGGTTAGTTTGACTTGAGTCCTGGAGGTGGAACTACAGTTTCTGCGCTCTGAAGGACGGACGAGGATGTGTCAGTTCACAGGTTCATTTGAAGTGTTATTTCCACACGCTTTTGGTGAGAAAGCTATTAAATGAATGATGGTGAATTATGTTTTCTCTTTTTGGGGTCATCGCACCATGGTGGGAGGTAGTTTGTGTGTTAAACAAAAAATTTACTTCCCAGGTCATGTATGACCCCTGAGAATTTAGTGCTTCCCAGTGATTATAATAACCACCTTCCATTCTTCAGACAGTGTATAGCATCAATCGTTGCTTCTTAATGTACTCTCTTGTTTCAGATCTGGGCTCTAGGAAAGATACCATCATGGCTGCTGATGCCTCTTCTCTTGAAGATGATGAATTCTTTTCTAAAGGAACACAAAAAAGTTCTCTAAAAATTGAGCTGCAAATTTCCTAGTATTAATACCTATAATGAAAATCATTTTAATGGGGCTCTCAATCCTTGCCTAGTATGTCACCCACAACAGTCATCTAATACCCAAGTACTTGTTTGCTGATGAGTGAATAATAGCAGTTGGTTTAAGAACATTTGTCCATACATGTTGCCCTTCCCAGAATACCAACCACAACAGTCTACTTAACTCTCATGTACCAGTTTACTGCTAGGCGTCCAGGGGAAGCAGATATTAGGAAATTTGTTGATGCATCTTGTCTGACTCAGGAGTAACCAACATTCCCTCGGTTATGAGACCAATGTTCCACCACAGAAATGTGAAAGTAGAGTAATATACATAAATGGTCTTTTATTTCATCAAGTTTAGCTGTTTGTAGAAACTGGCCTTATATTATTGTTTATAATTAGTACATATATAGTTATTATGGCCACATTTGTGACCATGATAATTGGTGTAGGTAGTTTGCTGTTATTGATCCCATGTATATTTTAAATAGATCTCCGGTAATAATATGGATTGTTGCTTTGATACCACAAATGTACTTCCATGTACATATAAACTATAAACAATTTTAAATATACTTTCAGCAAGCACTAAATTTCATTTTTCCTTTTTCGTAATTCTTATAAACGTTTTCTTATTTAATATAGTAATCCTGATGTGACCAAACAGTGGGTATTCTTTCTGATCTTTAATATTGTTTATTCCAGACTACACTACTGTATTTACCCTAAATTATACAATATTTTATTCGTATCTTATAATTGGAGCTGCCCTTCCCTTCTTTAGATCAAATCTTACTCTCTCCCATTTTCCAACATTGTTAGACCTACACAGGTTTAGTATTTCCCCATAAATATGTTAATAACGTACTTCCTTTGCTGTTCTTGATCCCATGTAAGTACAGTATAATATACTGTAAGTGAATTGCTCGGTTCATAGCGCACTCAGCCTACACACTGAGGTCAGTGGTTCGATCCCGGTACAGGTAGAAACACTGGGGGTGTTTCCCTAAGGCACCTGCTGCCCCTGTTCACCTAGCAGTAAATAGGTACCTGGGTGTTAGTCGACTGTGGATCATATCCTGGAGACAAAATTAACTTAATTTGCAAGAATGCTCTGCAAACCCAGGGACTTTCTATACAGTATGTCAGTGATGTCAGGTACGTCTGTGTATGTTGTATTATGTACTTTCAGAAATAGCGATTATTATTGCTATTACTATTACTATTATTATTATTATTATTATATTATTATTATTATTATTATTATTATTTATTATTATTATTATTATTATTATGCTACCACTGTGATATGAGGTGCAAGCCTCGCTAGGTATTTCTTCTATGTTTCAGTGGTATACAGGAGGTCCTCACTTAACGCCGTTTCGTTCAACATCGTTTTATTATGATGTTGATTACAAAAAGGAAATCAATTCTTGGTCAGGAATGGAAAATATGGAAAGACTTAAATATCTGGATGTAGAATATGCACCGGCGTATCACTCCGTCTTCGATAACGGCCTTACAAATGAAAGCTTTAAGTTCATTTGAAGATCTAAAGAAAAAACAGGGTTCTAGTGCCAGAAGTGAAACCTTCGTAGCAAGTCGTGGTTGGTTTTGAACGTTTTAAGAAAAGTATAAAACTGCATAACACACATAGCTGGTCTAGTGGCTAACGCGACGGGCTGGAGTTTTGAGACTCTATGACCGCGGGTTCAATCCCGGCCGGGGGTATGGTTTGATGATAAATTAGACACATGTGCAACTCTTGGGTATCTTTATTGAGGAAACGTTTCGCCACACAGTGGCTTCATCAGTCCATACAAAGGAGAACCTTGAAGAACAGGAGGAGAATGAGGTAATCAGTCCCTCAACCTTGAGTCGATGTGGTCAGTCCATCAATCTTGAATAGAATACGGCATATGTGCGGAGAAGGAGCTTATAAACCGTTGGTAGGAGAGGTGCAGCAGTCATAGGTGATGTCACATTTGTTCAATGTGGAAGTAGGTCGTGCCCAAGAATTAGGCAAGCGAAGAATTCCCAAGTATTAAGATCCCAGGAAGTTGCAGTGTCTGACAGGTTTGTAGATGAATGGTTCAGAGAACCGACATGTGTTGATATATCAGGAGAGTCTACAAGTGCTGACAAAGAAACCTCAGCTGTTTACCCAGGTTTACTTATGGTTTTATAATATGTAGAATGTTTCTTATATAAAAGTGGTACCTAAAATAATAAAAATGTTAATAACAGAGTAAATATATGACTTTCTAGCGTCCCGGAGAAACATAGTCATGGCGTCAGCACCACTACTGCCGTCCGTCTGACCTCTCCCTTGTTCTAGCACCACTACTGCCGTCCGTCTGACCTCTCCCTTGTTCTAGCAGCACTACTGCCGTCCGTCTGACCTCTCCCTTGTCCTAGCACCACTACTGCCGTCCGTCTGACCTCTCCCTTGTTCTAGCAGCACTACTGCCGTCCGTCTGACCTCTCCCTTGTCCTAGCAGCACTACTGCCCTCCCTCTGACCTCTCCCTTGTTCTAGCAGCACTACTGCCGTCCGTCTGACCTCTCCCTTGTTCTAGCAGCACTACTGCCCTCCCTCTGACCTCTCCCTTGTCCTAGCAGCACTACTGCCCTCCCTCTGACCTCTCCCTTGTCCTAGCAGCACTACTGCCCTCCCTCTGACCTCTCCCTTGTTCTAGCAGCACTACTGCCGTCCGTCTGACCTCTCCCTTGTTCTAGCAGCACTACTGCCCCCCCTCTGACCTCTCCCTTGTTCTAGCAGCACTACTGCCCTCCTCTGACCCTCCCTTGTTCTAGCAGCACTACTGCCCTCCCTCTGACCTCTCCCTTGTCCTAGCAGCACTACTGCCCTCCCTGACCTCTCCCTTGTCCTAGCAGCACTACTGCCACTCCCTCTGACCTTTCTCCCTTTTTCCTAGCAGCACTACTGCCCCCCCTCTGACCTCTCCCTTGTCCTAGCAGCACTACTGCCCTCCCTCTGACCTCTCCCTTGTCCTAGCACCACTACTGCCCTCCCTCTGACCTCTCCCTTGTCCTAGCAGCACTACTGCCCTCCCTCTGACCTCTACCTTGTCCTAGCACCACTACTGCCCCCCCTCTGACCTCCCCTTGTCCTTTAGCAGCACTACTGCCCTCCCTCTGACCTCTCCCTTGTCCTTTAGCAGCACTACTGCCGTCCGTCTGACCTCTACCTTGTTTCTAGCAGCACTACTGCCCTCCTCTGACCTCTCCCTTGTCCTAGCAGCACTACTGCCGTCCGTCTGACCTCTACCTAGTTCTAGCAGCACTACTGCCCTCCCTCTGACTCTCCCTTGTCCTAGCAGCACTACTGCCGTCCGTCTGACCTCTACCTTGTTCTAGCAGCACTACTGCCCTCCCTCTGACCTCTCCCTTGTCCTAGCAGCACTACTGCCGTCCGTCTGACCTCTACCTTGTTCTAGCAGCACTACTGCCCTCCCTCTGACCTCTCCCTTGTCCTAGCAGCACTACTGCCCTCCCTCTGACCTCCCCCTTGTCCTAGCAGCACTACTGCCGTCCGTCTGACCTCTCCCTTGTCCTAGCAGCACTACTGCCGTCCGTCTGACCTCTACCTTGTTCAAAGCAGCACTACTGCCCTCCCTCTGACCTCTCCCTTGTCCTAGCAGCACTACTGCCGTCCGTCTGACCTCTACCTTGTTCTAGCAGCACTACTGCCCTCCCTCTGACCTCTCCCTTGTCCTAGCAGCACTACTGCCGTCCGTCTGGACCTCTCCCTTGTCCTAGCAGCACTACTGCCGTCCGTCTGACCTCTACCTTGTTTTTAGCAGCACTATTTGCCCTCCCTCTGACCTCTCCCTTGTCCTAGCAGCACTACTGCCGTCCGTCTGACCTCTACCTTGTTCTAGCAGCACTACTGCCCTCCCTCTGACCTCTCCCTTGTCCTAGCAGCACTACTGCCGTCCGTCTGACCTCTACCTTGTTCTAGCAGCACTACTGCCCTCCCTCTGACCTCTCCCTTGTCCTAGCAGCACTACTGCCCTCCCTCTGACCTCTCCCTTGTCCTAGCAGCACTACTGCCGTCCGTCTGACCTCTCCTTGTCCTAGCAGCACTACTGCCGTCCGTCTGACCTCTACCTTGTTCTAGCAGCACTAGTGCCCTCCTCTGACCTCTCCCTTGTCCTAGCAGCACTACTGCCGTCCGTCTGACCTCTACCTTGTTCTAGCAGCACTACTGCCCTCCCTCTGACCTCTCCCTTGTCCTAGCAGCACTACTGCCGTCCGTCTGACCTCTACCTTGTTCTAGCAGCACTACTGCCCTCCCTCTGACCTCTCCCTTGTCTAGCAGCACTACTGCCGTCCGTCTGACCTCTACCTTGTTCTAGCAGCACTACTGCCCTCCCTCTGACCTCTCCCTTGTCCTAGCAGCACTACTGCCCTCCCTCTGACCTCTCCCTTGTCCTAGCAGCACTACTGCCGTCCGTCTGACCTCTCCCTTGTCCTAGCAGCACTACTGCCGTCCGTCTGACCTCTACCTTGTTCTAGCAGCACTACTGCCCTCCCTCTGACCTCTCCCTTGTCCTAGCAGCACTACTGCCGTCCGTCTGACCTCTACCTTGTTCTAGCAGCACTACTGCCCTCCCTCTGACCTCTCCTTGTCCTAGCAGCACTACTGCCCTCCCTCTGACCTCTCCCTTGTCCTAGCAGCACTACTGCCGTCCGTCTGACCTCTCCCTTGTCCTAGCAGCACTACTGCCGTCCGTCTGACCTCTACCTTGTTCTAGCAGCACTACTGCCCTCCCTCTGACCTCTCCCTTGTCCTAGCAGCACTACTGCCGTCCGTCTGACCTCTCCCTTGTCCTAGCAGCACTACTGCCGTCCGTCTGACCTCTACCTTGTTCTAGCAGCACTACTGCCCTCCCTCTGACCTCTCCCTTGTCCTAGCAGCACTACTGCCGTCCGTCTGACCTCTACCTTGTTCTAGCAGCACTACTGCCCTCCCTCTGACCTCTCCCTTGTCCTAGCAGCACTACTGCCGTCCGTCTGACCTCTACCTTGTCCTAGCACCACTACTGCCGTCCGTCTGACCTCTACCTTGTCCTAGCACCACTACTGCCGTCCGTCTGACCTCTACCTTGTCCTAGCACCACTACTGCCCTCCCTCTCACCTCTCCCTTGTCCTAGCAGCACTACTGCCCTCCCTCTCACCTCTCCCTTGTCCTAGCACCACTACTGCCCTCCCTCTCACCTCTCACTTGTTCTAGCACCACTACTGCCCTCCCTCTCACCTCTCCCTTGTCCTAGCAGCACTTCTGCCCTCCCTCTCACCTCTCCCTTGTTCTAGCAGCACTACTGTCCTCCCTCTCACCTCTCCCTTGTCCTAGCAGCACTTCTGCCCTCCCTCTCACCTCTCCCTTGTTCTAGCAGCACTACTGCCCTCTCTCTCACCTCTCCCTTGTCCTAGCACCACTACTGCCCTCCCTCTCACCTCTCCCTTGTCCTAGTAGCACTACTGCCCTCCCTCTCACCTCTCCCTTGTCCTAGCACCACTACTGCCCTCCCTCTCACCTCTCCCTTGTTCTAGCAGCACTACTGCCCTCCCTCTCACCTCTCTCTTGTCCTGGGCACCACTACTGCCCTCCCTCTCACCTCTCCCTTGTCCTAGCAGCACTACTGCCCTCCCTCTCATCTCTCCCTTGTCCTAGCACCACTACTGCCCTCCATCTCACCTCTTTCTTGTCCTAGCAGCACTACTGCCTCCCTCTCACTTGTTCTAGCACAACTACTGCCCTCCCTCTCACCTCTCCCTTGTCCTAGCACCACTACTGCCCTCCCTCTCACCTCTCCCTTGTCCTAGCACCACTACTGCCCTCCCTCTCAGCTCTCCCTTGTCCTAGCACCACTACTGCCCTCCCTCTCACTCTCACTTGTTCTAGCAGCACTACTGCCTCCCTCTCACCTCTCACTTGTTCTAGCACCACTACTGCCCTCCCTCTCACCTCTCCCTTGTCCTAGCAGCACTACTGCCCTCCCTCTCACCTCTCCCTTGTCCTAGCACCACTACTGCCCTCCCTCTCACCTCTCACTTGTTCTAGCAGCACTACTGCCCTCCTTCTCACCTCTCACTTGTTTCTAGCAGCACTACTGCCCTCCCTCTCACCTCTCCCTTGTTTCTAGCAGCACTACTGCCCTCCCTCTCACCTCTCACTTGTTCTAGCAGCACTACTGCCCACCCTCTCACCTCTCACTTGTCCTAGCAGCACTACTGCCCTCCCTCTCACCTCTCACTTGTCCTAGCACCACTACTGCCCTCCCTCTCACCTCTCCCTTGTTCTAGCAGAACTACTGCCCTCCCTCTCACCTCTCACTTGTTCTAGCAGCACTACTGCCCGCCCTCTCACCTCTCACTTGTCCTAGCAGCACTACTGCCCTCCTCTCACCTCTCACTTGTTCTAGCAGCACTACTGCCCTCCCTCTCACCTCTCCCTTGTTCTAGCAGCACTACTGCCCTCCCTTTTCACCTCTCATTTGTCCTAGCAGCACTACTGCCCTCCCTCTCACCTCTCCCTTGTCCTAGCACCCCTACTGCCCTCCCTCTCACCTCTCCCTTGTTCTAGCAGCACTACTGCCCTCCCTCTCACCTCTCACTTGTTCAAGCAGCACTACTCCCCTCCCTCTCACCTCTCACTTGTTTCTATTAGCACTACTGCCCTCCCTCTCACCTCTCACTTGTTCAAGCAGCACTACTGCCCTCCCTCTCACCTCTCACTTGTTCTATTAGCACTACTGCCCTCTCTCTCACCTCTCCCTTTTGCTAGCAACACTACTGCCCTCCCTCTCACCTCTCCGTTGTCCTAGCAGCACTACTGCCCTCCCTCTCACCTCTCACTTTTTCTAGCATCACTACTGCCCTCCCTCTCACCTCTCACTCGTTCTAGCAGCACTACTGCCCTCCCTCTCACCTCTCACTTGTTCTATTAGCACTACTGCCTTCCCTCTCACCTCTCCCTTGTCCTAGCAGCACTACTGCCCTCCCTCTCACCTCTCACTTGTTCTAGCACCACTACTGCCCTCCCTCTAAACCTCTCCCTTGTCCTAGCAGCACTATGCCCTCCCTCTCACCCTCTCACTTGTTCTTAGCAGCACTACTGCCCTCCCTCTCACCTCTCACTTGTTCTAGCAGCGCTACTGCCCTCCCTCTCACCTCTCACTTGTTCTAGCAGCACTACTGCCCTCCCTCTCACCTCTCCCTTGTCCTAGCAGCACTACTGCTCTCCCTCTCACCTCTCACTTGTTCTAGCACCACTACTGCCCTCCCTCTCACCTCTCACTTGTTCTAGCAGCACTACTGCCCTCCCTCTCATCTCTCCCTTGTTCTAGCACCATTACTGCCCTCCCTCTCACCTCTCCCTTGTCCTAGCAACACTACTGCCCTCCCTCTCACCTCTCCCTTGTCCTAGCACCACTACTGCCTTCCCTCTCACCTCTCACTTGTTCTAGCACCACTACTGCCCCCCCTCTCACCTCTCACTTGTTCTAGCAGCACTACTGCCCTCCCTCTCACCTCTCACTTGTTCTATTAGCACTACTGCCCTCCCTCTCACCTCTCCCTTGTCCTAAGCAGCACTACTGCCCTCCCTCTCACCTCTCACTTGTTCTAGCACCACTACTGCCGTCCCTCTCACCTCTCCCTTGTCCTAGCAGCACTACTGCCCTCCCTCTCACCTCTCACTTGTTCTAGCAGCACTACTGCCCTCCCTCTCACCTCTCACTTGTTCTAGCAGCGCTATTGCCCTCCCTCTCACCTCTCACTTGTTCTAGCAGCACTACTGCCCTCCCTCTCACCTTTCCCTTGTCCTAGCAGCACTACTGCTCTCCCTCTCACCTCTCACTTGTTCTAGCACCACTACTGCCCTCCCTCTCACCTCTCACTTGTTCTAGCAGCACTACTGCCCTCCCTCTCATCTCTCCCTTTTTCTAGCACCATTACTGCCCTCCCTCTCACCTCTCCCTTGTCCTAGCAACACTACTGCCCTCCCTCTCACCTCTCCCTTTTTCCTAGCAGCACTACTGCCCTCCCTCTCACCTCTCATTTGTTCTAGCGCACTACTGCCATCCCTCTCACCTCTCACTTGTTCTAGCAGCACTACTGCCCTCCCTCTCACCTCTCACTTGTTCTAGCAGCACTACTGCCCTCCCTCTCACCTCTCCCTTGTTCTCGCACCACTACTGTCCTCCCTCTCACCTCTCCCTCTCACCTCTCCCTCGCCGTAGCAACTTTTGTTTATATCATTTATCTTAGAGTAAAATTTATTTCGTTAGACGTCATTTCGCTTAAAGACGTTAAGTGAGGACTTCCTATACAATTATGGTACTCAATTATAAGAACATAAGAACATAAGAACGAAGGAACACTGCAGCAGGCCTACTGGCCCATGCGAGGCAGGTTCAGGTCTCCTACCGGCTTAAGCCAATGCACCCAACCTAGTCAGGTCAGATCACATTGACTTAAGGGAGGAACACAGCAACCATCCTGGTAGCACAAGCTAATCAGGTCCAACTCACACCCACCCACATCCACTCATGTATTTATCCAACCTATTTTTAAAGCTACACAGCGTTCTGGCCTCTATAACTGTACTTGGGAGTTTGTTCCACTCATCCACAACTCTATTACCAAACCAGTACTTTCCTATATCCTTCCTGAATCTGAATTTTTCTAACTTAAAACCATTGCTGCGAGTCCTGTCTAGGCTAGATATTTTCAGCACACTATTTACATCCCTTTATTTATTCCTGTCTTCCATTTATACACCTCAATCATATCCCCCTAATTCTACGTCTTTGTAGAGAGTGGAAGATTCAGGGCCCTTAGTCTATCCTCATAGGAAAGGTTCCTGATACATGGGATCAACTTTGTCATCCTCCTTTGTACATTTTCCAGAGCATTTATATCCATTCTGTAATACGGTGACCAAAACTGTGCAGCATAATCTAAATGAGGCCTAACCAAGGATGTATAGAGTTGAAGAACAACCTGAGGACTCCTATTATTTATGCTTCTTGATATGAAGCCAAGGATTCTATTAGCTTTATTGCGAACACTTATGCACTGTTGTCTTGGTTTCAGATTACTGCTAAACAGTACTCCTAAATCTTTTTCGCAATCCGTAATATTAAGATCTACATTATTTAGTTTATATGTGGCATGGTTATTGTCCTGTCCAACATTTAGAACTTTGCATTTGTCTATATTAAACTGCATCTGCCACTTCTCCGACCACTGCATCAGTCTACTCAAATCTTCCTGGAGTGCTCTAATGTCCTCGTCAGAATGAATTCGACGGCCTATTTTGGAGTCATCTGCAAACTTGCTGATGTCGCTCTTTATGCCCTCATCTATGTCGTTTATGTAGATTGTGAACAGCAGGGGGCCCACACTGACCCCTGTGGAATACCGCTCGTGACGCTTCCCACTCTGATTTCTCCCCATTTATGCAAACTCTCTGCTGCCTATTTGTCAACCATGCCTCTATCCAGGAAAAAATTTCTCCTCCTATTCCATGTGCCTTAATTTTCCTCAATAGTTCTGATTGGGACCCTGTCAAAAGGGCCCTTACTGAAGTCCATGTACACAATATCATATTCATTACCATGATCTACCTCCTCAAATACCTTAGTGAAAAAAAATAACAATTTCGTAATTCAGGAACGCCCCTTTGTAAAACCATGCTGAGATTCGTTGATTAATTTATGCTTTTCAAGGTGGCTACGAACTGCCTCGGCAATTATTGATTCCATAAATTTTCCCACTATGGAGGTTAGGCGTATTGGTCTATAGTTTGAAGCTAAGGAGCTGTCACCTGCTTTGAAAATAGGTATCACATTTGCCATTTTCCACTTATCTGGCACCATGCCAGTTTGTAGTGATATGTTGAAAAGATTAGCGAAAGGTTTGCTAAGCTCTTCTTTACATTCCTTTAGAACCCTTGCATACAGTTCATCAGGGCCTAGGGATTTGTTAGGTTTTAATTTATCTATTTGCCTAAGGACCCTGTCACTTGTGTCCCTAATCGTGAAAGTTTATTATCGTCCTGTTCCCACATAATTTTCATTTCTGGAATATCGCTGGTACCCTTTCCTGTGAAAAAAACTGAGGGGGAAGTATGTGTTGAAATTCTACCTTTTCCCCTTTCACTGTCGTGAGTGACCCGAGGAACTTTTGAGTGGCCTATTTTTCCCCTGATTTATTCTTATACCTGAAAAAGAACCCTTTTTGGGGTTAGTTTCGAATCTCTTGAATTTTAAAATCATAATCTTTTTTTGCTTTTTAATTCCTTTTTTTTTTATTTCTCTCTTTAACTAATATATCGTTCTTAATTCCCCCTCTCCTCTTTTGATTTGCCTATGTATGCCTCTCTTTTGCCCAATTAATATTTTAATCATTGTTCCCCCTTTAGGATCATTTTTTTTTGTTTTTGTTTCCTATAGGGAACATAATTTGCGAGCAGCTGAACTATCCCCTGGAAACGCATATGGCACCCCATCATCACCTCCCTGACCCTTATCAGGTCATTCCAGTTCAGCCCCCCTAAGTAATTTTTTCGCCCTATGAAATCACCCAAGCGAAAGTCAGGGACGGAGACTTATTGCCATTAAAGGGGAATTCCATGAAAATTAAAACTGAGTGATTTGTGATATTTTCCCCCAACTCATCATTAACCTCAAGATTTTTAAATTAGTGTTTCCCTACTGGCAAAAACCCAAGTCAAGGAGGTTTTTCCCCTAGTTGGGGGCTCGTAAAAACTGTTTTAAAAAACAACCCTGGATGTATAAAGAAAGTCATACTCAAATTTTCCCTGAAAAATTGCTCCAGTAAAATCTGTTTGTTGAAATCCCCCATTAGTACAACATTTTCGTATGTAATGCCTTACGAATTTCGCCCCTTTGAAGTTTACTGCATCCCTATAAATTTTTGGGGGCCCCTGAAAAATCCCCCAAAAAATTTAGTTTTTCTCGGCCCTCGAGAAGCGAAACCCCAAACGTCAGGGGTGACGCTTTTTTTTTATATCTTTTTAACCACAATTTAAATTGTCTTGCACATCGCTACTCACCACCTTCCTGTTCCCCCTGTATGTGGAATAATTTTACCCTTTTGTATTGACATTCAGGGGGCATCTTTTATCTTTCAGATTGGAAAGGGTCTCTGTTATGAAAAAAAATTTCTTTTTTCCGCACTTGCAATTTAAATCTTAGCTCTCATCTTATTTCTTACATCCTGTTTTTTAATAAAAACCCTTAAGGGAGCAGTCCCTTGTGCCCTCTGCTCCCCCCCTTTGTTTGCTGACCTGATTATTGTCTTTATCTAAAAATTCATGCTGAATGCCTTTTATCATTTACTGTTTCCAACCCTGGTTTTTGCAACCTGCTTTTTTCCCACATACCCATAGTATGTATACCCCCTTTTGGGGTTTTTGTGTTCCCAAATTATTGTGTGTTGGTGTGTGTTGTGTGTGTGTGTGTGTGTGTGTGGGGGAGTGTGTTTGTGTGGTGTGTGTGTGTGTTTGTTTTTTGGTGTGTGTGTTTGTGTGGGTGTGTGTGGGTGGGTGTGTTGTGTGTGTGTGGTTGGTTGTGGTACTCACCTAATTTTGGTTGCGGTTTCGATTCATAGTTTGGCCCCCGCCTCTTCCTGGTCGCCACTAGGCCACTCACTATCTCCATGAGCTTTATATACCTCATTTTTAAAATAGTATGGCCTGCCTCTATACACCCCTTGCCAGATTTTTCCATTTTCTAACAACTCATGATGAAAAAATATTTCCCAAACTTTCCCTGTGACTCACTAAGTCTTTCACTTCCAAATTGTCAATTTGTGTGTGTGTGGTTTGGTGTGTGGTGTGGGGGGGTTTTGGTGTGTGGTGTGTTGTGTGGGTGGTGTGGGGGTGTGTGGTGTGTGTGGTTGTGTGGTGTTTTTTGTATCACAGTTGTACCACCTTTTTGGGTTTCGGGGGTCAAGTCCAAGCCCCGGGCCCCCCTCCCTTCATGGTCGTTTTTACTGGGTCATTCTCCCTAACCCGTGAACTTTATACCTTTGCAAAAAGTTGTAGGATTCCCCTCCCTCATCGCTTCCCAAAATATTCCCTTCTGACTACTCTGGGGCTGAAGCAATATTCCTACTTCCCTGTATTCATCTGTGTCGTCAACTTCCAACTGTGCCCCCCTTTTGCTGTGTCCTTCTGGAATTCTGTTTTTGTCCACCTTGTGTGTGTGTAGTGTGTGTATCACCTTTTGTCCCAACTATTTGTGGTTGCGGGGGTGATTCATAGCTCTGGCCCCCCCTCTTCACTGTTGCTACTAGGTCCTTTCTCCCTTCCATGAGCTTTATCTACCTCGCCAAAAAACTTGTTGGTTCCCCCCTCCACTACTTCATTTTCTAGGCTATTCCCGGCTTGACTCTCTATGACTAAAAGAAATATTTCCTAACATCCCTTTGATTCTTGAGTCTTCAATTCCCAAATTGTGACCTCTTGTGTCTGTGTCCCATTCGGGAAACCCGTTTTCGTCCCCCTCGTCTTTTCCGCGCAGTATTTTATAGTCGTTTTCATGTCTCCCTGACCCTCCTTGCCTCCAGTGTGTAAGGGCCGTTTTCCCCTCAACCTTTCTTGTGGGACAACCCCCTACTCGGGGACTTCTTTTTTGCAAACCTTTGCACTTTCTCTAATTTCTTGACGTGCTTGACTAGGGTGGTTTCCCCAAACTGGTGCTGCTATCCGTATGGGCCGCCCTAAATTGTTCAGAGTTTTGAACAAAATTCCTTACTGGGGTATCGGAACCTATCCGTAGGTTGCCAGGCCCCCGTATGTGCAGAGTTTCGGTGTGTGTATTTTACTCACCATTTGTATACCTATTTGGGGTTGCGGGGGTCGAGTCTTAGCTCCGGGCCCCCCGCCTCTTCCCGGTTGTACTGGGCCCTCTCCCCCCCGCTCCATGACTTTATAAAACCCCTCGTTTTAAAAACTGTGTATGGTTCTGCCTCCACTACGTCATTTTTGGGCTTTTCCACGCCTTCAACTCTATGACTGAAGAATATTTCCTACATCTTTTTGCTCTTTTGGTTTTTTAATTTCCCAATTGGGGCCTCTTTTTTCTGTGTCCCCTCCCTGGAACATCCTGTCTTTGCCCACCTTTCATTCCACGAGTATTTTATTGTTTTATCATGTCTCCCTGACCCCCTGTCCCCATGTCGTGGGCCGTTTTCCCCTTAATCTTTTTTCATGGGAAATTTCCCTTAGTTGGAACTAACCTTGTCGCAAACCTTTGTACTTTCTCTAGTTTCTTACGTGCTTTATCAAGTGCGGGTTCCAAACAGGGCGCATACTCCAGTATGGGCCTGCATACAGGGTTTAAAGTGCTTGAATGATTCCTTCTAAGGTATGGGAATGCTGTTCTCGGGTTTGCCAGGCCCCACATGCTCACTTTATCTGATTGATGGGGGGCTTCCGGAACATCTCGGGTTATACTCCCCCCAAGATCTTTCTCCTTGAGTGAGGTTTCAGTTTTTGGGCCCACTGCTATCTTTTTGGGGTTTTTTGTGCCCCCCCCTATTTCATGTTTGCATTTGGGGGGATTAAAATTCGAGAACCCATTTGTGGTGTGTGTGGTGTGGTGGTGTGTGTGTGTGTGTGGGGTGTTGGTTGTGTGTGTGGTGTGTGTGTGTGTGTACACTTACCTAATTTATTCAATAATAAATTCGGGGGTCGATACTCAGTTCCGGGCCCCCCGCCTCTTCCTGACCGTATGGGTCCTCCCTCTCCCTCCCTCCAAAAGCTTCATCCTACCTCGTCTTAAAATTTTGTAGGTTCCTCTCCACTCCACTTCCCAGAGGGCCCCTCTTCCTAACAACTTGTGGTGAAAAAAATTACTTTCCAAATCCGGGGTGTTTTTTGTGTGTGTGTGTGTGTGTGGTGTTGGGGTGGTGTGTGGTGGGTGTGTGTGTGTGTGTGTGTGTTGTTGTGTGTGTTTGTTTGGGGTTGTGTGTGTTTGTTTGGTGGTGTGTGTTGGTGTGTGTGTGTGTGTTGTGTGTGTGTTTTTGGGTGTTTTGTGTTTGGTTTGTTTGTTGTTGTGGGTTGTGGTGTGTTGTGTGTGTGGGGTGTGTGGGTTTTGTGTGTGTGTGTTTTGTTTGTGTGTGTGGTGTGTTGTGGTGTGTGTGTGTTTGTTTGTGTGTTGTGTGTGTGTGTGTGGTTGTGTGTGTGTGTGTGTGTGTGTGTGTGTGTGGTGTGTGTGTGGTTTGTTTTGTGTGTGTGTGTTTGTTTGGTTGTGTGTTGTGGTGGTGTGTGTGTGTGGTGTGGTTGTGTTGTGTGGTGTGTGTGTGTGTTGTGTGTGTGTGTGTTGGTGTTATGACTTAAAAATCTGTGTTTGAAACATTATGTCGCTAAAGTGCAGTATTATTTTTTCTTTTCGTCTTCATAATTTTTTTTTATTTTTTTCACTACCGCCCCCAGCTACTTTTCCTCCTTTATAATCACAAAAAATAACTACAGCACAATATTACCCAAGAAAACACTAACAAAATTGTTTAAAATTTTTGGATTTATTTTTGTTTTTGATGTTTTTGCTTCCCCGATTTGCAGGTTAAGGTCATGTTAATTAAAAAAATCTAATTTTTACAGTTATCAGTCTTCTTGTAAGCATTGCATTTGCTAATCATTTTGATAAAAAATGTTTTGATTTTTAGAGGGTTCAAATTTTTTTTTAATTTTTGAAGATATACACTTTTTTGTTTTTCATTTTTTTCAATAAAGTATAATCTTAATAATTTTTGAAGGGTGATAAAAACTTTTTGTTTGCTCTTTTTTCAAAAAGATAATCTTTAAAAATTTTTAAAGGGGGTTTTTAATTTTTTTTTTGCACTTTTTTCTTTAAAATTAATCTTAATAATTGTTAAAGGGTGTTTAAAATACTTTTTTGTTTGCCCTTATTTCAATAAAGTTAATTTAATAATTGTTAAAGGGTTTAATTTTTCTTTTTTTTTTGCACTTTTTTAATAAAGTATAATCTTAAAAATTGTTAAAGGTGTAAATTACTTTTTTGTTTGCACTTTTCAATAAGTATAAACTTTAAAAAATTGTTTATTTACCTTCAATGGAAAGTGTCTTGGTCTTGTGAAGGGGGTAATGGTGTTTCCCTCTTGGATTTTTAGTCTCAAGCACTACATAACTTCAGTTCAAGAATAGTAACATTCAGTTCAAGAAATACAGTAACTTCAGTTCCCAAAAACTACAGTAACATTCAGTCTCAAGACATACAGTAACATTCAGTCTCAAACACTACAGTAACATTCATCTCAAAACACTACATAAAAATTTATCTCAAAAACCTACAGTAACTTCAGTTCCAAAACATACGTAACATTCAGTCTCAAGACACTACAGTAAATTCAGTCTCAAGACACTACGTAAAATTCAGTCTCAAGACATACAGTAAAATTATCTAAGCACTACAGTAACATTCTCTCAAACATCAGTAACATTTCTCAAGACACTACGTAAATTCAGTCTCAAGAACTACATAACTTCATCTCAAGACACTACAGTAACATTCGTTAAGACACTACAGTAACTTCGTCTCAAGACATCAGAAAATTTTTCAAGACACTACAGTAACATTTTAGTCTCAAAAACACTACAGTAAAATTTAGCTCAAGACACTACGTAAACTTCAGTCTCAAGACATCAGTAACTTCAGTTCAAGACACTCGTAACATTTGTTCAAAGGGGCACTACAGTAAAAATTCATCTAAGACATACTAAAAATTCATCCCCAAGACACTCAGTAAAAATTCAGTTCAAACATACAGAACATTCAGTCTCAAGACACTACGAACATTCATCTCAAGACACACAGTAACATTCAGTTCAAAACCTACAGTAAAATTCAGTCTCAAGACATACAGTAAAAATTCAGTCCAAAACATACAGTAACTTTATTCAAACTACAGTAATACAGTCTCAAGACACTACTGAACACAGTCTAAGACCTCGAACAATCGTCTAAGACACTACAGTAAATTCAGTTCCCCAAGACACTACGTAAATTTTAGTCTCAAAACACTACGTAACAACGGGTTTAAGGACCTACGTAACATTCTCTCAAGAAAATACAGTAACTTGTCTCAAGGCATACAGTAACAATCAGTCTCAAAACTCAGTCATTCGTCTCAAGACATACAGAAAAAATTTAGTCTAAGAATACATAAAAATCGGGCTCAAAACATACAAACATTCTCTCAAGACCTACAGTAAATTCAGTCTCAAGAAACTTCAGTAACATTTTTTCAAAACACTCAGTAACATTTTGTCTCAAAAAAAAATACAGTAACATTCAGTTCCCAAAACACTACAGTAAAATTCAGTCTCAAGACACTACGTCTTAGTCTAAAACACTACAGTAACATTCAGTCTCAAGACACTACTAACAATCAGTCTAAGACACTACTAAAAAATTCAGTCTCAAGACACTACAGTAACATTCAGTCTCAAGACACTACAGTAACATTCAGTCTCAAGACACTACAGTAACATTCAGTCTCAAGACACTACAGTAACATCTTTTAAACACTACGTAACATTCATCTCAAGAAAATTCAGTAACATTCAGTCTCAAGAACTAAAATAAAAATTTAGTCTCAAAACACCAAAATAAACAGTTCAAAAACTTCGTAACATTCGTCTCAAGAACTACATAAATTCTCTCAAAAACTACGTAACATTGTTCAAAACTACAGTAAAAATTTTTAGTCTCAAGGGAAATACAGTAATTCAGTCTCAAGAAACTTCAGTAACATTCAGTCTCAAGACACTACAGTAACATTCAGTCTCAAGACACTACAGTAACATTCAGTCTCAAGAAACTTCAGTAACTCAGTCTCAAGACACACATAAATTCACTCAAGACCTCAGTAACCCTTTATCTCAAGACATACAGTAAAAATTCAGGGGTTTAAGAAAATTCGTAACTTCGCTCAAGACACTTCAGTAAAAATTTCGTTTAAGACATACGAACATTCAGCTAAGAAAATTCAGTAACATTCAGTCTCAAACCTACTACTTCATCTCAAAAACTACAGTAACAATCAGTCTCAAGACCTCAGTAACATCTCCAGACACTACGTAACATTCGTTCAAAACACTACAGTAACATTCAGTCTCAAGACACTACAGTAACATTTTAGTCCAAACATACAGTAAATTCGTCTAAGCACACATTACATTCATCTAAGACATAAAATAACATTCAGCTCAGACACTCGTAACATTCATTCAAGGGGCATAAGAACAAATTTGTCTCAAGAACTACAGTAACATTTACTCAAGACACTACAGTAACATTCAGATGCTTTTATAGACAAAAGCAAAAATTCTAAATGTTGGACAGGACAAAAACCTTTCCCCATATAAATAAAAATGTAGATCTTAAATTTAGGATTGCGAAAAAGATTTAGAGTTTGGTTAGCAGTAACTGAACCAAAAACAACAGTGCATAATGTTCGCTAAAACTAATAAATCCTTGGCTTCATACAAAAAGATAAATAATAGGAGTCCTCAGGGTTTTTCTTCAACTCTATACATCCTTGGGGTTTGGGCCCCATTTAATTATTGCACAGTTTTGGTCACCTATTTCAGAATGGGTATAAATTTTCTGGAAAAAGTCAAAAAAGGGTGACAAGATGATCCCCTGTATCAGAAACCTTCCCTTGGGATAGCTAAGGCCCCGAAACGCACTCTCTAAAAGAGTAGAATTAGGGGGGTATGAAATTAGGTGTATAAATGGAAGACGGAATAAATAAAGGGGGGTGTAAATAGTGTTTTTAAAATATCTGCCTAAAAGGACTCGCAGAATGGTTTTAATTGGAAAAATTCAGATTCAGGGGGATTAGGAAATATGGGTTTTGGAATAGAGTTGTGGATGAGTGGGAAAAAACTCCCAAATACCTTATAGAGGAGAAAAAGTTGTGTAGCTTTAAAAATAGGTTTTGGGTAATACATGAGTAGATGTGGGTGGGGGATTAGACCTGATAGCTTGGCTACCAGGTCGGGTTTCCGTGTTTCCCCCTTATCAATGTGACCTACTGATAGGTTTGGTGATTGGTTTTAAAAAAAAACCGGGGAACTGGACCTGCCCGCTTGGCCTTTGGCCTTCTGCAGTGTTCCTTCGTTTTATGTCTTATGTTCTTAAAAAAATACAGTAAAATTCATCCAAAAAACTTCGTAAACATTTCAGTCCAACCCCACAGTAACATTCATCTCAGACACTACAGCAAATTCATCTAAAGAAAAATTCAGTAACATTCGTTCAAACACTCATAAAATTCGTCTAAGACATACATAACATTTCTCAAGACACACGTAACATTCAGTTCAAGACACTCAGTAACATTAGTCCAAGACCTACATAACATTCAGTCAAGACCCCCCAGTAAAATTTTAGTCTCAAGACACTACAGTAACATTCAGTCTCAAGACACTACAGTAACATTCAGTCTCAAGACACTACAGTAACATTCAGTCTCAAGACACTACAGTAACAATAATTCTCAAGACATACAGTAAATTCAGTCTCAGGGGCACTACTAAATTCAGTTCAAGACACTACAGTAACAATCGGTCTCAAGAATACAGTAACAACGGGCTCAAGCACTACAGTAACTTCAGTCTCAAGACACTACAGTAACATTTTAGTCTCAAGACACTACAGTAACAATCATCTCAAACATACAGTAAATTCAGTCTCAAGACTACAGTAACATTCAGTCTCAAGACCTCGTAAAATCGGTCCAAGACACTACAGTAACATTCAGTTCAAAGGGAAAACAGTAACATTCAGTCTCAAGAAAGCTTCAGTAAATTCAGTTCAAAACCTACAGAAAAATTCAGTCTCAAGACACTACATAATTTTGTCTCAAGACACTACATAACATTCGTTCAAGACACTACATAACATTCAGTCTCAAACACTACATAAAAATTCATTCAAACACTACAGTAACAATCAGTCTCAAGACATCAGTAACATTCAGTCTCAAGACATCAGTAACTTCTTTTCAAGACACAAGCAACATTCAGTCCAAAAAACTACGTAACATTAGTTCAAGACACTACAGTAACATTCGTTCCCAAGACACTACAGTAAAAATTTATCTCAAAAAAACTTTAGTAACATTCAGTCTCAAGACACAAGTAAAAATTCAGTCTCAAGAACTACAGTAACATCAGTCTCAAGAAACTTAGTAACATTCGTCTCAAGACAACGTAACATTCAGTCTCAAGGGCACTACGAAAAATTCAGTCTCAAGCACTACAGTAAAATTCAGTCCTTAAAAACTACGTAACTTCATCTCAAGAAACTTCAGTAACATTCATCTCAAGACATACATTAAAAATTCAGTTAAGGGCATACGAACATTCAGTCTCAAGAAAATTCCGTAACATTCGTCTCAAGACACTACAGTAAATTAGTCCCCGAACTACAGTAAAAATTCGTCTCAAGAACTACATAACATTCAGTCTAAAAAAACTTCATAACATTTCTCAAGACACACAGTAAAAATTTTAGTCTCAAGACACTACAGTAACTTACTCAAAGAAAATTTTAGAAATTTTAGTCTCAAACACTACGTAACATTCAGTCTCAAAACCTACAGTAACAATCAGCTCAAGACATAAAGTAAAAATTTAGTCTCAAGCATACGTAACATTCATCTCAAGACACTACAGTAACATTCAGTTTAAAAACTACTAACTTTAGTTCAAACCTACAGTAACATTCAGTCTCAAGACACTACGTAACATTCAGTCTCAAGACATCAGTAAATTACTCAAGAACTACGTAACATTCATCTCAAGACATACAGTAACAATAGTCCAAAACTTCAGAAATTCGTCCAAGACATACAAAAAATTCAGTCTCAAGACACTACAGTAAAATTTAGTCTCAAGAAACTTCGTAAATTTTAGTTCAAGACACTCAGTAAATTCTCTCAAAACCTACAGTAACTTCGTCTCAAGAAAATTCAGTAACATTCATCCAAGACCTACAGTAAAATTCATCTCAAGACCTACAGTAAATTCAGTCTCAAGACACTACAGAAAATTCATTTAAAAAAACTTCATAACATTCAGTTCAAGACCTACAGTAACTTGTTCAAGCACTACTAAACATTCAGTCTCAAGAATCATAACATTCAGTCTCAAGACACACAGTAAAATTCAGTCTCAGAAAATTCAGTAAATTCAGTCTCAAGACATCTAAATTCGTCTAAGAAATACAGTAACATTCAGTTCAAACACTCAGTGCATTCGTCTTTCAGTAAATGCTCATCAGGCTTCTATTTTATTACTTTTTACAAAAGAAAACAGAAAGGAGGAACACTGCAGCAGGCCCGTTGGCCCATATAGGCAGGTCCTTGCAGTTCCATCCATAATAGAATATTTTTCCCCTTATAAGAACATAAGATAAAGAATTTAAGGAACATGCAAAGGTTACTGGTTTTTCTGAGGCGCTCCAATACTCCCCCCCGGTAAAACCAAAGTGGGGTCAGACGTACTTAAGAGTTAGCACGTGTCCCACCTGGAGCTTTTCAGGTCCCTTTCACACCCACCCCACCCCCTATAAGGCCCTAAAAACATAAGAAAGAAGGAACCCCCCCGGCCTCCTTGCCGGCACAGCCACGTGCGCTGTGCCCGCCCCCACCGCAGATGTCGAATACCCAACTTGGCATACAGCAACAGGCCACGGTGTGCAAAGTGAAGAAATACAACCCTCAGCAGTCCCCACAGATTACAACAGCCCAGATAATATCCACTGCTTCGAATCCACCGACAACGCAGGCCCTCAGCAGGGAGGATCTCTTAATTAACACTCATCAAGGCATTCATGGATATTATCTGCAACACAATTACCTTCACGGAACAACAGGGCATGTTCCGGCAGATGGTCAGCACACTCCTGAGGGTGTGCTTACTGACAGAGTAGGAAACAGTAAATGCCATGAATCTGCAGATTATCAGAGCGGACAGAGCCCAGTCCCCAGCTCAGGAAACAGCTGAGATGGAGTAACCTCAGTACTATATGAAAGATTAAGACACTTGTGCAACATCTGGTTACTATATCTTGGTCGCTTATGAGGCACACTAGCTGAACTGTCCGGAACAGTGCTTGAGCAGCATATGCTGCGCATTAAAATGGTATAAAATACCGACAGGTTGATAGGTAAGACACATATGCAACAGTTAGGTATCTTTATTATGAAACGTTTCAACATCTGAGTTCTTACCTCTCCTAGTGGCCTACGTCTCACCTCTTGGCGCTATAAAAAGCTCCATTCTGTCACTTCATCTCCATATTGTTTCATACTATGGAACAATGCTCTTCTCCAGACTGAGGGACTGACCACCTCAAACCTTTAAGGGTGATGGACTGATTACATCGTCTTCAAGTATCTTCTGCTTCTATCAACTTTTCTGTACTTGTTAGGTAAGACACATATGCAACAGTTAGGTATCTTTATTTTGAAACGTTTCGCCTACACAGTAGGCTTCTTCAGTCGAGTACAGAAAAGTTGATAGAAGCAGAAGATACTTGTCTTCAAGTAAGACACATATGCAACAGTTAGGTATCTTTATTTTGAAACGTTTCGCCTACACAGTAGGCTTCTTCAGTCGAGTACAGAAAAGTTGATAGAAGCAGAAGATACTTGTCTTCAAGTATCTTCTGCTTCTATCAACTTTTCTGTACTCGACTGAAGAAGCCTACTGTGCAGGCGAAACGTTTCAAAATAAAGATACCTAACTGTTGCATATGTGTCTTACCTAACAATCTGTCGGTATTTTATACCATTTTAATTTTCTGTACTTGACTGAAGAAGCCTACTGTGTAGGCGAAACGTTTCATAATAAAGATACCTAACTGTTGCATATGTGTCTTACCTATCAACCTGTCGGTATTTTATACCATTTTAATGTTCAATCTGTCAGACACTGCAACACAAGGGTATCTTGGTACAGACCTGCAATCAACATCGACAACTTCCACTAGTGAGAGCGGCTGGATTTGAGAGGGACCTGACCTTTCAACATCTGAGTTCTTACCTCTCCTAGTGGCCTACGTCTCACCTCTTGGCGCTATAAAAAGCTCCATTCTGTCACTTCATCTCCATATTGTTTCATACTATGGAACAATGCTCTTCTCCAGACTGAGGGACTGACCACCTCAAAACTTTAAGGGTGATGGACTGATTACATCGTCTTCAAGTATCTTCTGCTTCTATCAACTTTTCTGTACTTGACTGAAGAAGCCTACTGTGTAGGCGAAACGTTTCATAATAAAGATACCTAACTGTTGCATATGTGTCTTACCTATCGGCATATGCTGCAACAATGAAGAATCAATTCTCCTTCAGGAGCCAGAGATGGGTCATCTCAAGATTAAGACCCGTGCCAGGACCTTGGTCATGGCGAACATTATACATACATACAAGAAAGAAGGAACACAACAGCAGGCCCACTGACCCACGCGAAGCAGGTCCATGTACCCCCCGGATTAACCCAATGACCCACCTAGTCAGGTCACTTCCACTTAAGGAAAGAGCAGGGCATCAGACCTAGTAGCACAAGCTAGTCAGGTCCAACTCACACCCACCCACACCCAATCATGTATTTATCCAACCTATTTTTAAAATTACACAACGTTTTAGCCTCAGAAACTGTACTGGGGAGTTTGTTCCACTCATCCGCAACTCTATTACCAAACCAGTGCTTTCCTATATCCTTACTGTAATAAAGTTGGTAGAATTACCGACAATATGTAAAGTAAAAGAACACAAGTGCAACTAATGTGACATTTTATTGTGGCAACGTTTCGCTCTCCAGGAGCTTTATCAAGCCATTACAAACAATACATGGACACAGAGGGTATCGATAGCTGTGAGCACGAAGAAGGGTGTCCAAATAACGTCTGCATGAAATGTCCATTATGCTGCGGTGTCCGACAGATTGTAATAAAGTTGGTAGAATTACCGACAATATGTAAAGTAAAGGAGGAAAGAAGGAAATTTTTTCCCAGTAAAAGTAGGCCTTAGACAAGGATGTGTGATGTCACCGTGGTTGTTTAATATATTTATAGATGGGGTTGTAAGAGAAGTAAATGCGAGGGTCTTGGCAAGAGGCGTGGAGTTAAAAGATAAAGAATCACACACAAAGTGGGAGTTGTCACAGCTGCTCTTTGCTGATGACACTATGCTCTTGGGAGATTCTGAAGAGAAGTTGCAGAGATTGGTGGATGAATTTGGTAGGGTGTGCAAAAGAAGAAAATTAAAGGTGAATACAGGAAAGAGTAAGGTTATGAGGATAACAAAAAGATTAGGTGATGAAAGATTGAATATCAGATTGGAGGGAGAGAGTATGGAGGAGGTGAATGTATTCAGATATTTGGGAGTGGACGTGTCAGCGGATGGGTCTATGAAAGATGAGGTGAACCATAGAATTGATGAGGGAAAAAGAGTGAGTGGTGCACTTAGGAGTCTGTGGAGACAAAGAACTTTGTCCTTGGAGGCAAAGAGGGGAATGTATGAGAGTATAGTTTTACCAACGCTTTATATGGGTGTGAAGCGTGGGTGATGAATGTTGCAGCGAGGAGAAGGCTGGAGGCAGTGGAGATGTCATGTCTGAGGGCAATGTGTGGTGTGATATATAATGCAGAGAATTCGTAGTTTGGAAGTTAGGAGGAGGTGCGGGATTACCAAAACTGTTGTCCAGAGGGCTGAGGAAGGGTTGTTGAGGTGGTTCGGACATGTAGAGAGAATGGAGCGAAACAGAATGACTTCAAGAGTGTATCAGTCTGTAGTGGAAGGAAGGCGGGGTAGGGGTCGGCCTAGGAAGGGTTGGAGGGAGGGGGTAAAGGAGGTTTTGTGTGCGAGGGGCTTGGACTTCCAGCAGGCATGCGTGAGCGTGTTTGATAGGAGTGAATGGAGACAAATGGTTTTTAATACTTGACGTGCTGTTGGAGTGTGAGCAAAGTAACATTTATGAAGGGATTCAGGGAAACCGGCAGGCCGGACTTGAGTCCTGGAGATGGGAAGTACAGTGCCTGCACTCTGAAGGAGGGGTGTTAATGTTGCAGTTTAAAAACTGTAGTGTAAAGCACCCTTCTGGCAAGACAGTGATGGAGTGAATGATGGTGAAAGTTTTTCTTTTTCGGGCCACCCTGCCTTGGTGGGAATCGGCCGGTGTGATAATAAAAAAAAAAAATGTAAAGTAAAAGGACACAAGTGCAGCTAATGTGACATTTTATTGTGGCAACGTTTCGCTCTTCATGAGCTTTATCAAGCCATTACAAACAATAGTTGCACTTGTGTCCTTTTACTTTATATATCCTTACTGATGAATCATTTTGATTCATCATCACACCAAAGTCAAAGATAACCAGGAATGATTGGTCATGCTTTACGGCATCCCAATAATTGAATCACATCTAGTAAAAGCCTGTAAGACAGATTGGAGAGTGTAGGGATGCCGTACCAGTCCTCCGGAAAATAGTCAAAAATCAAATATTGTAATTCTCCTAATTTGAGCCTAATTCAAGTTACTTCCAATCCTGAAACTAACGAAAATTATCACTTTTCCTTTAGTATGTCTTCCATTCTATCAAATGATAACAAGAAACAGACAAAAAAGTCCATAAAAACCATCCTAGGAAATACCTCGAAATCGCTATTTTAAACCAAACACAGGGTCATAGATTTGTTTTTCTTGTCACGCACTGCGTAAGGCAGGATTTTTTTATACAGTGCAGACATAATACACAGACTCATTCCGTCTAATGTAGGACAAAATTTACTGCTCACAACTTATCTGAAGGAACTGAGTTTAAAACATTCATCTATGCAAGCGGTCCTTTCGTCAGGAACGTAGATCTACATGTAAGACAGTGGAAACATCAAGGGAAGTGCCTTGACACCATTGAAGGCTCCTGATCCAGAGATTTGGAGCTGTTCTCCTTTTTCTTGGAACGAATATGTCTGCCCTCTGTTTCTCAAAGGTACTGCACTCTCCGTAAAATAAAATACAAACCTTCCCAGTGAAGTCCTTACATACAAATATCCACTGATCTTTATCTCTCGGAGATTGAGACACTTATGTAACATATGGGAATCTTTATTCAGGAAACGTTTCGCCACAAAGTGGCTTTATCAGTCCAATACAAAGTAGAAAGGCGTAAGGAGAGGAGGAGTAATCAGTCCCTCAGCCTGGAGTCGATGTGGAAAAAGACACTTATGTACAGTTCAGGACATTTATTAAAGGAAACGTTTCGCCACGAGTGGCTTCTTCAGTCCTAATACAGAGAAAACTAAGAAAACATTTATATATATAGTGGCAGAAGTCAGGTGAGGTGACGCGTGGGTAGAGGTGGTAGTAGTAGTAGTAGTAGTAGTAGTAGTAGTAGTAGTAGTAGTAGTAGTAGTAGTAGTAGTAGTAGTAGTAGTAGTAGTAGTAGTAGTAGTAATGGAACTAAGGAGGTGAGGCAAGAGAGGGACCTGCTGGCATCAAGTAACACCAGTTCCCAGGATGGGTAATATCCTCTTGCTTAGTAATTTTGAAATACTGTAACTACCGGATTTTTGCTGTATAGTGTTACTGACAGAAATTAGTGCAGCTTCAATGCATTTTCTCCGTCTTAAGTCGTCTTCTTAATAACTAGTTTAGCTTCATTGAATTTCATGAGGTGTCCAACATCGTCTCTATGTTGAACACATGCGTTTTTGCGGTCATCATTTCTGCAAGCATTTTTGTGTTCTGCTATTCTAATGTCCAGAGGTCTGGCTGTTTCCCCTACATATACTTTGTCACACCCCCCACATGGTATAGTGTAGATTCCTGCACTTGTGCCAGAATCATGCTTGGGTTTTTGTATCAGGTTCCTAATAGTAGTTGAAGAGCTGGTAGATATTTTAGCCAGTTTTCTGTCAAACATGTTTGAAACATTAGTGGCAACGTTGCTGACCGGTAAAACGATGTAACTTGGAGGCTTTTCTTCAATTTGATAGGTGTTGGTCTTGCTGAGGATACGTGCCGCACGTTTCCTACAGTCACGTATGAAGTGTAGGGGAAAGTGCAGTGAACTAAAAGAGTTGGTGATGTATGTACATTCTTCTTCGATGAACTGTGGACTGGAAATTCTGTAGGCTCTTAGAAAGAAGCCAATAACTACCCCTCTTTTAGTTCTTGTGTCATGGTGAGAGAAGAAATGTAGAAGATCGTTCTTGTAGGTAGGCTTCCGGTAGACAGTATTTCAAAATTACTAAGCAAGAGGATATTACCCATCCAGGGAACTGGTGTTACTTGATGCCAGCAGGTCCCTCTCTTGCCTCACCTCCTTAGTTCCATTACTACTACTACTTCTACTACTACTACTACTACTACTACTACTACTACTACTACTACTACTACTACTACTACTACTACTACTACTACTTCTACTACTACTACTACCACCTCTACCCACGCGTCACCTCACCTGACTCCTGCCACTATATATATAAATGTTTTCTTAGTTTTCTCTGTATTAAGACTGAAGAAGCCACTCGTGGCGAAACGTTTCCTTTAATAAATGTCCTGAACTGTACATAAGTGTCTTTTTCCACATCTTGTCGGCTTCACCATACCATTTCCTCTGGAGTCGATGTGTTCAGTCCATCAATCTTGTAGAATGTACAGCATAGGGCAGTAGACGTGGCTTATATACTGTAGTGAGGTGAGGCGAAGCAGGAGATGGGGTCATAGTGGTATCATCCACTAGTCGAAGTAGGTCTTCGTTCAAAGGTTGGACAAGTGTTGAAGAATTCTTTGTAACAAGATCCTATGATGTTGCAGTGTCTGACAGTTGTGATGAATGGTTTGAAAAACCGACAAGTTGAAGATTGAGACACTTATGCAACATATGGGAATCTTTATTCAGGAAACGTTTCGCCACACAGTGGCTTCATCAGTCCAATACAAAGTAGAAAGGCGTAAGGAGAGGAGGAGTTTGAGGTAATCAGTCCCTCAGCCTGGAGTCGATGTGTTCAGTCCATCAGTCTTGTAGAATGTACAATGAACCTACTTCGACTAGTATATGATACCACTATGACCCCACCTCCTCCTGCTTCGCCTCACCTCACTACAGTATATAAGCCCGTCTACGGCCCTATGCTGTGCACTCTTTTACATTTCACGATGCACTTCTCGAACAGGGTAAAGATCGTTTAGAAAGACACGTAAGCAAACACTATAACATTTTTAGAAAAACGTTTCTGTCCTGGGACCTTGATCACTTCTAACATACAGAGGTAGAAAGACATTATATATATAGGTGGAGATGTCTTTCTACCTCTGTATGTTAGAAGTGATCAAGGTCCCAGGACCGAAACGTTTTCTAATAAATATGTTATAGTGTTTGCTTACGTGTCTTTCTAAACCAGCTTGTCGGTATTTATTACCAAGGTTTATACCAGGGTAAAGATCAAACCAGAGAGTGGGACAGTCAATGACTCGCCCAAGCTAGCACTTGCAGCTGTCGTCAGTGGCAGACTGCAAGTCAAGTTTAATGCGATTCTGTCGCTCAAAGAGGCCTTCGTTGTCGTCTGCACTGACGACACCGAGGCTGAAAAACTCATTACCACCACTGCTACAACCACTCTACGAGATCAGGGATTTATTGTCTTGACTTCCCCAGCTCTGAGGGCCAGGAGAACTGTATTCCTCAAGAGACTCGACAGGCTCATCACTGCCCAGGCTACCGAAGAAATCAAGTCGTCCATTGAAGCACAGAACCCTTGGGCCAAGGTGGAATTCATTACCAAAATACCCAATGCCTCCTCCATGCTGAAGGTCACCTTCAGTGACGTCAACATGGCAGCCAGAGCTCTCGCTGAGGGCCTGGCTATTCACTACTTCCACGTCAATCCAGCCTTCATCGAAGCAGAAAAATTCCATCAAATTCCAGTGTTCCAACTGTTACTCATACCTACATACCACCAAAGACTGCCCTGCCAAGAATAAGAAGTTCTGCTCCACCTGCAGCCAAGAAGGTCCTGCACTTGTGCCAGAATCATGCTTGGGTTTTTGTATCAGGTTCCTAATAGTAGTTGAAGAGCTGGTAGATATTTTAGCCAGTTTTCTGTCAAACATGTTTGAAACATTAGTGGCAACGTTGCTGACCGGTAAAACGATGTAACTTGGAGGCTTTTCTTCAATTTGATAGGTGTTGGTCTTGCTGAGGATACGTGCCGCACGTTTCCTACAGTCACGTATGAAGTGTAGGGGAAAGTGCAGTGAACTAAAAGAGTTGGTGATGTATGTACATTCTTCTTCGAGGAACTGTGGACTGGAAATTTTGTGGTCCGAAAGAAA
>NC_069474.1:3122626-3215093 GCF_026875155.1 Cherax quadricarinatus | reverse complement strand
TTTTAAAAATTTAAACAATTTGTCTTTAACTTGGATTTGCTTAAAAGGTCAAAAGGGGTAAAATGGTTATAATATTTATAAAATTTAAAAAAAATATATTTATATTTTTTTATATAAATATTAAATATTTAAATATTTATTTTAATATTAAAATTTTTATAATATTATATTTAATTTATAAATTAAATTTTTAATTATTATAAAAAATTAAAATTTTCGTAAAGAGAATTCGATTTGGTTTAAAATAAAGCTTATTTCCATTTTAGGATGGGGAAAAAAAAAATTTGTTATTAATTAATTTTAAAAATATTTAATAAAAAAATATATATTTATATATTCTTTAAAAAATTATCTTTTTAATTAAATTATATTAAATTTTAACATTAAAGGGAAAATTTAATGGCAACCCGACTTGTAAAAAGGAGAAAGGGATTTTTTGAATGAATTTAATTTGGGGAAATATTTGACCAAAAATTAATTTCGGTTAGTTTGTGATGTTTTTAATTTTAAGTTGTATATAAAACGGGCAAAGAAGGGGGGTTTTTTTGGGCTTTTTTTTTTAAATTTTTTTGATTAATCATTTCCGTTTAAAAAACCTTTTCCGTATTTCTGCCTTTTTTATAATCAGATTAGGGTGAATTTGCTTTGCAGTTTTAAACCCCGTTTGGAAATTTTTATTTTTTAAAAATTTTTTTGTATTATTCATGAAAAAAATTTTTTTAAAATAGATTTTTAGGAAAGGGAATGAAACATCTTTTTTAACCGGAATGTAAATTTAAAAAAAATTAAAAACGTAATGAAAATTTTTTTAGGAGGTTATTTAAAGGGTGTTTCCATTTGGAGAGGAAACACATGCCACTTCTATTTTGGTATTTCCAATAAAACAATGGATAAAAAAAATGGAGGGGAGGTGTCTCTACGTATGAATCGCGCCCAACTTTTTAGGGGGACATCCAAAACTGTTACTGGAAAGGAAGGGACTTTCAGTTAAGGCCAACTGTTAGGAAACGGTACGACATGTTACGGGCCCGGGTCAGAATGTTACGGGACACGGACAGCCCTTTTTACAGGCCCGGGGGGTATGAATTTTTACAGGCACGGTACGACATTTTAAGGACAGGTACGAAGTTACGGGCCCGGGTCGAATGTTACAGGCACGGTACAGAATTTTAAAGGGAACCGGTACATACATGGTAAACCTTAGGGAAAGAAAGTACCTTCATGAATGAACAATTATGGTTGAATACAGTTTACCCGAATTACTAACTATATTCCGACTTTTAAAAACTTATTTTGCTCCCCTTTTAGCTTTTTAAAAGGAGCGATGGTCGAGCTAGTTTCTTTGAAAGAGGAAGTGTTTGCACATTGTCATCGTGGTTATTACCCATTTTAGTCTTTCGTAACTTATTTGGTTGTGATGGACTCGTTTCTTTTACTTTTAACTATTGACCATAAAATTTTTTTGGGATTATATCGGGTAAATTTTCCCTGGTAACAAAAAGGGGGGTACTCGCCCCCACGGGGGCCCCAAAATCCCCCGCAAATTTAAGACCTTTTCCCCCTTTCTACGATTCACCCCAAATAGAGTCGGACCTTTTAGCATGGGGAAAGTTGCTCAAAAAGTTCCTCAAACAGTGGGTGAAAAACTCATCATAAAACCAAGGCCCACGGGTGGCCCTTCCTCTTTGAGACTCAGTGTTGCGATCCAGAGAGGAAAGCTCCCAACTTTCGGGGCACGGGGCCCCACCGCCGGGGGCTGAACGAGTTTTCGAGATGTGCTTGAGTTGTCTAGCTGTTATACCCCTTTGTACTTTTGTCTTTGTATTTTGTCGTGTATTTGTCAATGTTTTTTGTTTTTAAAATAAAGATATATAAAATAAGGGGGTAGAGGAGAAAACAATTTTCAAAAGTTCAGGGAGCCCTTGAGGAGTGCTCGAATTGTTTTTGGGAGTGATAAAAAAAAAAAAAAAGAAAAAAAAATTGAAAAATTTGGTTTTTTTTTTTTTTTGAAAAAATGTTTTTTTGTTTTTTTTTTTTAATAGTGTTTAAATTTTTTTTTTTGATGTAATTAGCTGTTTCTTATATGTTAAGTTTTTTTTCCCAAAAAAAGTGATTTTTTGGTTTTACTTTATCAAAAGGGCATGATGGCAATTCGTGTTTTTTTTTCTACAAAAAATTTCGATTTTTTGATTGTTTCATTCTAAATACACACATTGCAACTCTTAGAACTCCCTTCAAATTCGGGGAAAGATGTAACCTCAGTCACCCGTGTGTTGTCAACATGGTTTTAGGTGTTTAACATACTGAAAAAATGGTTTCCCCCGTAGAGTTTTACGAAAACGAAAAAATAATTATAAATAGGGATAAATTATTGACATTTTTTTCCATTTTTGGCAAAAAGTATTTGTAGGGGGTCAGATTTTTTAAAGGGTTATTGAGTAAGATGAATTATAGCATGTAAAGGGGGTTTTTTCGATTTTTTTTTACCCCTTTGTTTTTATTGATTTTTTTTCCTCAAAAAAAAAAAAACAAAATTTTTATTTGAACTATTGACATTTTCACTCAAAAACGTTGGGGCCAAGATTTTTAAATCTTATCTTTCATCTGATGTAACAGACATTGTTTTCTTTCAATTTTGAAGAAAAAAGGGGGAGTTTTATGCCAAGGAAAGGCACTATTTTTTTTTCTATCTCTCTTTTAAGACAAAAAGTCAACAAAACCCGGTGTGGCTTCAAACGCGCTTAAAACACTAATTTTTTTTTTGAAATTGGCAAAAATATAAAAAAAATTATTTTTGCTATCACGTCCTTGAGCTTTCCTGAAACAAGTTTATTTTTTTTCTTGATGAGGGTCCCCCGGCAGTTAAGAGGGACCCCCATATATATTATTATTATAAAATATATTATATTATAATTTATATATTTTTAATTTATTTATATATATATATTTATTTTATATATATATATAATTATAATATATATATTATATATAATATATATATTTATATATATATATATATATATATATATATATAAAAATTTATATATATAATTATATATATATAAAATATGTCATCCCAAAAGGCCCCCAGTGAGTTTTGGCCAAATGGCAAGGGTGTTATTAATGCCCCCAAACATGTTAAAAGGAAAATTATGACGCTAAGCTTACTAAAGGTTTTACATTTTTTTACTGTATTTATTTTTGGGAAAAAAGGTAAATTTTTCTTGAGAAAGATGGGGCTTTTTTTTTCCGTTCGCTTTTTATGGATGATTTACAAAAAAAAAATACTGTTTTTTGGTGATAAAATTTTCCCCGTATCGTATTAATTAACTTCAAAACCCCCCGATGCTGATTATTAAAAAAGCAAAGTCGAGGGTCGTTAAGATTAAAGTTCTGTATATCTTAGAAAAATTGATTTTTGGTTCTCTGAAGGGTTGAATTATATTGAACTCTATTTTGTTTTAATTAAGCATTTGTATGTTGATTTTTTGAATCCTTCCCAAATTTGCTTTAAATCTTGATATTTTAAATGCATAATCACCCAAAAAATTTAGATGAAAGCAAAAATTTTTCAAAATGTGTTTTGGTGTGAGTAATGAAATTTGTTTTTTACGTGATTTAACTTGGTGTGGCTGTTTTTCCCCGGGGACTTTTTCCCTTTCCATGTAATGCGGGATAAAGCTTTCCCACTTTCTATTTTTCTTGGGGGCTATTTTTTAACTTTTAAAATTCCCTTTTTCACAAGAGATGAAGAATCAAAAAAATTATATTTTCCCCTTTGGTAAATGACAGAGGTTGTGTTAAGCCAAATGTATAAGCAAAAAATATGAGAGGGGTGATGACATTGTTTAATGTAGAGTGGATTTGTTTCGGCGGGGGGGATTTTTTGGGAAAATTTTTTGTGTTCGGGTGGGCCCTTTTTAACACCGGGCACCCAAAAGGAGGTTTTTTGATGTTCGCATTAGAGTAAACGGGGTCTCTCTTTCTGTTGACCCGTCTGGTTTTTTTTTTTTTTGGCCCTTTGGGGAACACTAGGAGAAGAGCAAATTAAAATTTTATGTTGTTTCATACATCTCCATACAGCAGGGGATTTTTTCATAAGAAATAAGGAAGAAATGAACACAAAAACCCGGGACCTATTGGGCCTTTTATGGGAGGCAGCTCCAATTCTCCCCCCGGGACCTTGGGGTCAGACACGTAATTTAAAGGGGAAAAGGGGAGAAAGTGCACCCAAAACCTATTTACCCACAAGTAGTCAGGTTCAACTCACATCCCCCAAACAAAAAACTCATGTATTTACCCAAAACTTTTTTTAAAAAAACTACACAACGTTTTAGTGTTTTTGACTTTTTATCGGGAGTTTGTTAAACCTCATCCACAACTCTTTTACCAAACCATTTGTTTTCCTATTTTTCCCTTCCTAAATCTGAATTTTTCCAATTTTAAACCCATTGCTGCGAGCCCTGCCCAAATTTTGATATTTTTACACGTTTATTTACACCCCTCTTTTTTTTCCCTGTTTTCCATTTTACATCTTAATTTTTTCCCCCTTCAAATTTTAGCCTTTTTTCTAGAGGGGTGAAGATTAAAGGGCCCCCTTCAGTCTATCTAAATGGGGAAGTTTTTCTGATACAGGGGATCGACTTTTAATCCCCCTTTTGTACGTTTTCCAGGGGCATTTATATCCATTCTGTAATACGGTGCCCAAAACCCGTGCAGCTTTAAATCTAAAGGGGGCCAAAACCAAAGATATTAGACTTGAAAAAAAACCCTTTAAAGCACTTCTATTTTTTTTACTTTTGTATGAACCCAAAGGGATTCTGTTAGTTTTTATTGCGAACACTAATGCACGGTTGCCTTGGTTTTAAAACTATTTACTAACCAGAATTTCTAAATCTTTTTCCCCATTCCGAAATATTAAAATTTTCCCTTTTTTAAATTTATATGTGGCGTGGCTTTTTTTCCTGTCCAACATTTAAAAACTTTTACTTTTTTTCTATTTTTTAAACGGGCATCTGCCACTTCTCCGCCCAAATGCTCAAATTCCCTTTTTTTTGGGGAAATTTTTTTGGGCGGAAAATTTTGGTCCCACAGAAAATTTTTCTTATTTTCGTATTTATTCCTCTTTAATGTTTTTCATGGGGGATTGTAAACAAACGGGGGGCCCCCCAACCCACTGACCCTGTGGAACCCGTTTGTGCCCGTCCCCCCCATTTTTGATTTTCCACATTTAAATCCCAAAACTCTCTGCGGCTTTTTTGTAAAAACCTTTCCCTTTAAACCCCATGAAAAAATTTTCTCCCCCTTTTTCCGTGTGCCTTTTTTTCCCTCAATACCCCTTCTTTTTTTGTTTTAACTCTATTGACGGCCTTACTAAAAGTCCATTTACACAAATATCTTATTAAATTTTCCCATGATCTACCTCCTCAAAATACCTGGTCTATAGTTCAAAGCTAAGGACCGGGTCACCTGCCTTGAAAATTAGGTTTACTTTTCCCTTTTTTTCCAAATTTAAATGGGCACTACCCAAAGTTTGCAGCGATATGTTGAAAAAATTCCTTTTGCACCTTTGAGGAAAAAATTATCAGGGCCTGGGGATTTGTTAGCTTTTTTTAAATTTTTCTATTTGTCTGAAAGGGCCCTTTTTCACTAGTTACCTTCCCCTGTGCATTGTTTTTTATCGTCCTGTTCCTAATCTATTTTTTTCTGGAAATTTTTCCTAGATCTCCCTGGGTTTAAAAAATGAGAGAAAGTAAAAGGGTTGAAATTTTTTCATATAACCTTATCGTGTCAGGGCCTTTTTCTTTTCCCCAATTTACTTCTGTTTTCCTGAAAGAACCCCTTTTGGGTTAGTTTTGGAAACCCTTGCGACCTTAGCTTTATAATCCTTTTTTGCTCTTATTCCCTTTTTTTTTTTTCTCCCCTTTAATTGGGAATATATTGTTTTTTTAACTGCCCTTTCCCTATTTTGAACTTCCCACATTTCGCTCACTTTTTACCAATGAAAAGTTTTTTTAAACTATTGTCCACCATTTGGGATCATTTTTGTTAGATCTGGTTTCCCTAAAACGGAACAAAAAATTGGGTTTCGCAGTTAGAAATTTTTATCTGAAAAAAGGATTTTGGCCCCACGATCCCCTTTCCTGGGCCCATAGTTTATTTTCATCCTAATTTTTCCCCCAGGGGAAATTTTTTGTCCCCTGAATCGGGCCAAGGGAAAAATATGGGATAGGGGATTTTTGGGTGCAGTTATCCGGCCCAATCCATGGAAAATATTTTAAAAATAAATGATTTTGGAACACTTTCCCCAAAATTCCTTTTTGAGGGAAAAAATTCAACAGTAGGGGGTTGGGGAGCGAAAATATATTTTTTTACGATAAATTTTTATTGCCCCTCTGCTTGTTTTTAAAGGGAGGGGGTTTCCCTCTAGCTCCCCCTATCCCCCTCCAAACCCCCTTTTTTCCAACCCCGGAAAAAGGGGACGGGGGGGGGGCTCCCACCTAAGGGGAATAAATTGACTCACGCTCCCAAAACCAAAATGTAAAATAAAAAGGGCCCCTTTTCCTTTCCCGTTTTTTAAAGGATTTTTATTGGTTTTTAAAAACTTAAATTTTTAAACCCCCAAATTTTTAAAAGGGAGTTCCTTCTTGGGCCCTTTATTTCCCTGCGCTTTTAGATAATCACCATGTTTTTTAAATATTTTACTTATGATGGAGAGTGATTTCTTAGGCAGTAGGTAACCTTGTCTCTTTCTAGCTTGGAATGTCAGCTCGGGCCATCTAACAACCAAAGAAACAGTGTTGAAGGAGACTAACACAAGCTCTGGGACGTCACCATTTTATCTGCATACCTAAGTGTAGTCAACCCCAGGCAACTACCTCTCATCTTTGCAGTGGTGAAAGACCTGCGTTCCTATCATCTTGACGGACTATTCAAGGCTAGAGACTTGTGAAGAACTAGTCGTTGGGGAGTCACTCAACATCTGTGACCCCCCCCCTCACCATCATCAGCAACAGCTACAATTTCTACAATACACGGTGTGAACAACATCAACCAGACACCCCAGTCTAACTGTACATATTAGCGTTGAATTCAGATATTATTTTTATATTTCATTTTTCATTTCTCTTTCAAGTAGGATAAAAATTCATATTTAATTGTTTTATATTTTCATTTCTAAATAATAAAGTGTTTATATTTGACTGTTATCGTTCTTTTTCTATTCATTAATTTTCCTGAGGAGGAGCCAGCCTTGGTAATACTGAAGTTGTTACAGGGCTGAGTAAGCCTTCACACTCATCATTAACCTCAAGATTATTAACTAGTGATTCTTTGTTGGCAAGAACCAAGTCAAGTAGATTATTTCCTCTAGTTGGTTCTGTCACAAACTGTTTTATAAAACAATCTTGAACCGTATCAAGTAAGTCACTAGACTCAAGATTTCCTGTCACATTGTTCCAATCAATTGTCTAAAGTTAAAATCTCCAATTAACACAACATTTTCATATCTAGATGCCTTATGAATTTCGTCCCATAGCAGCTTACTGCACTCTATCAAGGTTTAGGGGCCTATAAATCACACCCAATTTGTACCAATTGCCCTAGACATCCATTCATTGCCCACTCCTTTTCTAGGCAAGATACTACATATGACTGGGATCCCTCCCTTAGACCTGACTACATCTATGACTGACCTGTACTTATCCAGCAGCTCCTGTCTCCTGCCATTCCCGATGTCATTTCTAACAGCACTAAGACAAATAATGGGCTTGTTCCCGTTGCCTGACATAAAATTATCCAATCTGCTGACTATGTCACCAACACCAGCTCCTGGGAGACACACCCTCTGTCTGACCTTTCTATCTCTGTTACAAAAAGAACGGTCCATATATCTTACCTGAGAATCTTCCACGATCAGAATATTCTTACCTTGATAAGCAGGGGAGTCAGTGGTACCTTTAACCTCACTAACCACTGAAGTACACTCGTCCTGGAGAAGAGAGAATAGATTTCCTACCTTCACATCTTCTCTATTAACCTTCCTTATCATCCTTCTTCCTGAATTGTGAACCACTTGCCACTTAAAGCGGCTGCCACTCTCCAAATCACTGCTGGTAACTTTTTCCTCCTCACCAGCTACCACCATTCTCACACTCACTCCCAAACCCATCTAGATGAAGCTTCAGCCTCCTATTTTCCTCCTGAAGAAGTAGAATCTCCTTCTTCAACACTTTAACCTGAGATTTTAAAACACTACAACAAGCCATGGTGCTAGGTAACACCCCACGCTATGTAATAAAACTTTCTGAGTAGTAGTGGTTACATTCACGGACCATTCAAACAGGACATTAGCTGATGTGCTTTGCACAGCGCTGCATTATTGTTCTGCAGCTTTGGTTGTCTGGAAGTCACTATATCCATCAAATAATACAAATGATCCCTTTCACTAGTTACATAAGTTCCACACACACACACTTGCTCATAGGTAGCATTATTTGCCCATGGCACTGTGTAGAGATGTGTCCTAATTTATTTTTTATGTCTTTTCTCATGGACCTTCTATCACAAAGTGAGAAAGGTTGCTGAACCATTTGTTAGGATAACACTTTACCATCTTGGTGGTGTCTTTGATGACATATATTATGCACATGAAAGTTGATAAATAGAAGAATTCATCACTCGCGGTGACATGTACTGACAGCCATTGGCCTAAACCCACTTAATGATTGGCACTGGCTTGGCTGGCTTCCAAATGTAAAATTAATTTGACTCGGAGCATTAATGGTTTTGGACATTTTAAGGCTAAATAGCTCTGCCTTATCCGATGTAACAGGTGTCCGTTATCCGCAGCCTTGAGTCCAGGTATACCAGGTTTCTTCTGATGTTGAAAGCTGATTTGACTGATTTGATCAATGTTTACAGACTGTCTCTGAGGCGATGAAGGTTTTTACATCATACTCTCCAGGAGGAGTAACACAGTAGTAAAATAGACTCAAATGCAGTATAATGCGAGCCTTTATTAATTACAATTTGGCCACACAGTGGACTTTATCAAGTCTTAAACAGACCAGTTTGTGACTTGATAAAGCTTATTGTGTGGGTGAGACGTAGTCAATAAAGGATCGCATTATATGGAAAGTTAGTAAGTTTATTCAGGTATACACAAATGCAGTTACATAGATTATCATACATGGCAGCATATGTGTAGAGAACCTGGGATAACCCAAAAAAGTTAGACAGAGTGACTTATTTCCATTGGGCGTATGACTACTTTTTCTATAGTGTCGGTATTCTATACCATTTATCTCCAGGAGTGACACAGGTTACTCCTCCCGCTTCACGGAATGTGTTACGACATGTTAATGTTGAGACATTAAAGTCGGGATTATCACACATGAACTGTGTGAATCTTTTCAGTCAGTAATCTGGTTGTGTTCCCTCATCAAGTGCACCAGTGAGTCTCTGACATTCTCTGTAGAAACATGGAATTGACTGCATAATGAGCATATCACTGAGTTCGCAAAGGATCCTGTTACCAGTGAATATAAATAGCTCTAAAACAAGAGAGGGGGGTTAAAAGAATGCCCCCTAGGTGGGACATGCTGACTTGATGCGTGAAAAAATTTAAAACCCAACGGCGTTTTCTTTTGTTTTGTGGTTGTTGTGTGTGTGTGTGTGTTTTGGGGGTGTTTTGTGTGTGTGTGTGTGTGTGTGTGTGTGTGTGTCCCGTGTGCGTGGGGCGTAACCCTTTTTATTTAATAATGCAATGGAGTGAGTAGTTATCAAGGAAAGGGGGCCGGGGTAGCTCCTCTTTAAAAGGAAAAAAAAAAAAAAAAGGGAAAAAATTTAGCCCCCAAAATATAACCTTTTCTATTTTTAAAATAAAATTTAAAATGCAGGGCAGTTTATCACATAGCAAAAAATTATAAAAAACTTGTAGAAAAGGCACAACCAACAAACTGAAAACTTTTAAATTATTGGGGGTTAACATGGGAAAAAAAGGGGAATTAAAGGATATTCACGGTATATTCTTTTTTACAGGGGGTTTAAAAACCCTGGGACTGATACACCAATAAAGAAGAGGAGGGAGTGTTTGTAGGTGGAAACAAGTCGCAGGTGAGGAGGGTGGCTAGGTCACTGTATGAAAAATTGGGGGTAGTCACTGTTTTGAACAATGATGGGCTAGATCATATATAAAAATACTTTTTTTTATATAATAAATTTTAAAATATATAAAAATATTATATATATATTAAAAATATATTATATATATATAAAATTTTTTATATATTTTTAAATATATATTATAATATTTTATATTTTACATAATATATTTTTATTTTATAAATATATATTTTTTATAAATTTTAATATATTATATTTTATATAATAAAATATTTTTTATATTTATAATTTTTTTTTTTTTATTATCACCCCCCCCCCCGGATTCCCACCAAGCGGGGGTGGCCCAAAAAAAGAAAAATTTTTCCCATCATTCCCCTCCTAACTTTTCTTCCGAAGGGTGCTTTACACTACATTTTTTAAAACGCAACTTAAACACCCCCCCCCTTCCCGGGAGTGCGGGCACTGAAACCCCCCAATCCAGGACTCAAGGGGGGCCCTCCCGGTTTCCCTGAACCCCTTTCATAAATTTTTACTTTCTCACACTCCAACAGCCCTTAAAGTATTAAAAACCTTTTTGTCTCCATTCACTCCTATCAAAAAAACCGCTCACGATGCCTGCGGGAAAAGGCCACCCCCCTCGCCCCAAAAAAACCTTTTTTTAAAACCCCCCCCCCCCCAAACCCTTTTCCTAGGCCGACCCCCTACCCCCCCCTTTCCTTTCCCAACTACAGATTTTCCTCTTAAGTCATTCTGTTTCGCTCCTTTCTTCTCCCATGTCCGAACCACCTCAAAACCCTTCCTCAGCCCCCCTGGAAAACTTTTTTGGTAATCCCGCCCTCCTCCTAACTTCCAAAAACGAATTCTCTGCATTTTTATTCACCCCAAAAAAATTTGCCCTCAAAACCATGAAACCCCCACGGGCCCCCCAAAGCCTTCTCCTGCTGCAACATTCATCACCCACCTTCACACCCATATAAGAGGGGTTGGTAAAACAAAAATTTCTCATACTTTCCCCTCTTTGCCCCCCAAAGGGAAAAAGTTTTTTTGTTTCCACAGACTCCTAAGTGCCCCAACCACCCCTTTTTCCCTCATCTTTTTCTATGATTCACCTCTTCTTTCATGGGACCCAAACCGCTGCACGCCCATTTTCCCAAAAATATCGGGAATACTTTCCCCTCCTCCATACTCTTTTCCCTCCAATCTGATATTAATTTTTTCACACCAAATCTTTTTTTTTAACCCTCAAAACCTTTACTTTTTTCCCTGTTTTCCCCTTTTAAATTTTCTTTTTTTCCCACACCCTACCAAATTCACCCACCAATCTCTGCAACTTTCTTCAAAATTCCCAAAGCACAGTGTCATCAGCAAAGAGCAGCTTGAAAAACCCCACTTTGTGTGTGATTTTTTAATTTTTTAAACTCCACCCTCTTCCCAAAAAACCCTCGCATTTACTTTCTTAAAACCCCATCTTTAAATTTTTAATTAAAACCACGGGGGACATCACCCATCCTTGCCCTAAGGCCTACTTTTACTGGGGAAAAAAACCCCCCCTTTTTCCCTCATACTCTAACTTGGGGCCCACTATCCCCGAAAAACTCTTAAATGTTTTTCATTAACCTACCTCCTACACCATACATTTGCAACTTTCCCCACATTGCCCCCCTTTTCCACCCTGTCATACCCTTTTTCCAAATCCAAAAATCCCAAAAAAACCCCTCTTTAGCCTTTTCTAAATACTGTTCACTTTAAAAGTTTCACTTTTAAACCCCTGGTCCACACCCCCCCTACCCTTTTCCAAAAGCCCCCTTTGTTAAATCTCCCTACCCCCAATTCTCCGCCCTTAAACTTTTTAATTTCTTTCAATTAAAAACTCTCCCCAAAACACTTTCCCGGGTTTCACTCAACAACTTATCCCCCAAATAATTTTTCCCACTTTTTTTAAATTCCCTTTTTGCCTTTAAAAACAAAGGAACAGGGGCATGCTTCTCCCCCCCCCCCCCCCAACCCCTAGGTCCCCTTACCCTCTTCCATACATTTATTAAAAAATAGCCCCAAAACCCTTTCCAAAAAACTAAACCCCCAAACCTGTTTTAACCCATTTCTATTTTACCCCAAATCAATCCCGGCTGCCTTACCCCCTTTCATTTTATATATATATTTTTATATATAAAAATATATATTTTATTTTAAATATATATATATTTTGTTTATATATGTATTTTATATATATATAAAATATATATATTTTAAATATAAATATATTTTTAAATATATAAATTTTAAATATATATTTTAATATATTTTTTTAAAATTTTATATTTATTTTAAAATAAATATATATATATAATTTATATATATATACGTATATATTATATATATATAAATATATAAATATATAATAATATTTTTATTTTTATTATAAAAATTATATAAAATTTTAAAAATATTTATATATATAAAATAAATACAAATATAAAAATATATATATATATATATATATAAATATATATTATTATATATATATATATAAAATTTTTTATATATTTATATTTTAGGTCACGGGCCGGGGGGCGGGGGCGTTGACCCCCAAAAACTTCCCCAAAGGTAAACCCCGGGTTTTAATGTGTTAATTATAAAATTTTTTATAATATATATTTAATAAAAAATATATATATATATATAAATATATATTATATTATATATATATTTTTATATTTTTATATGTATTTTTTTTAAATATAATATATATATATTTATATATTTATTTATATATATATATATATATATATATATATATAAAATATATATATATATATATATAGGGTTATTATATAATAAAATTTATTATATATATATATTTATATTATAATATTTATATATATATTTATAATATTTATATTTTTTAAAATATATTATCTATATATATAAAAATAATAAATATATTTTTAAATATATAAAAATTTTCGTCCCCGAATAGGAAAAACTTGCGATTTTGGGCTTAAAAGCAACGCTCATCTTGCTAAAAAGGGGACAAGTGAAAATTTTGTATGAAATTTTTTAGGGCCAAAACATTCTAAACCCTTTAACAAAAAAATTTATTTCACTGTTTTTGGGTTTAGTATTAAAAAAAACTGTAAACAAATTTTAAAAATATATTTAGTTGGGTTAGGCAAAAATTTAATTGTTTTTTGTTATAATAAGGTTTTGGTAAGTTTTCCAAGATTTTTTTGGAGTAAAAAAAAAATTTTTTAATTAATATTTTAAAGAAAAATTTATACTTTAAGCGTTTTTAAAGAAAATTTTTGAAAGGACCTTTAATTTTAAAAAGAGGTTCCCTTTCTTAAATTTACCATTTTACATATTTGGCACGACTTTTATATATATATTTATATAAGTATATATTATAAATATATATATATATATAAAATATATTTATATATGAGTATTTTTATATATAAAATATATATATATAATATTTTATATATATATATATATTTATATATATGGGATATATATATTTATAAAATAAATTTTATATATTTTTTATATATAAAAAAATATAAAAAATATAAAAATATAAAATATTTATATTATAAAAAATATATATAAAAATAATATATTATTAAAAATATTAAAAAATATTATTTTTATATATGTTTATAAAATTTATATATATATATTATATATATTTATATATAAGTTAAAAATATATAAAATATTTAAAAAAATATATTTATATTATATTATATATATATATATCTATATAAAAAAAATATATATTAAATAAATTTTTTAAATTTTATAATTTTTATTAAATATTTTTAAAATATATATATATAAATATTTTTATTAAAATATATTTTATTATATATATAAAAAATATATTTATTTATATATATTTTATATATTATTTTTATATATATATAAAATAATATATTTTATATAGTAAAAATATATATTATAAAAATAATTATTTTTATATAATTTTTTTTAATTTATAATTATTTAAAATTAAATATTCAATTTTTCCCTACATATTATTTTTTTCTCCTTCCCTAACGCTTAAATTTAAAATTCTGCATTTAAAACCTTTCTTTTTAATCCCATTTTTTTAAATTTAAATTCCCCTTTATTTTTCCCCCCATAACTTATTTAAAAATTTTTTTGCTTACCCCGGTTCCCTTTCTTAATTCCAAACTCAGAATTTTTTCCCTTTTTTTTTTCCCCCCCCTAAAAATTTCCTACCCCCTTCAGCTTTGTTTTGCTTAGGGCCAGGACATCCAACTTTTTTTCATTCATAACATCAGCAATCATCTGTTTCTTGTCATCCGCACTACATCCACGCACATTTAAGCATATATATATATATATATATATATATAATATATATATATATATTATATATATATATATATATATATATTATATATATATATATATATATATATATATATACTATATATACATATATATATATTATTATATATATATATATATATATGTATGTATATATATATATATTATATATATTATATATTATATATATATATATATATATATATATATATATATATATATATGGCTGACACCTATATCCATCACAGTGTGGGGCGACGGGGAGGAGCTGCTGACCACAGGGAGGAGTACAAGATCAGCAAGTACAGGGACATTAGCCAACAGTATCAATTTGTCCCAGTGGGATCAGAGACCTTGGGATCATGGGGAAAAAATGCCACACGTTTCCTTAAAGAATTGGGTTCCAGACTCATCGACACCACCAGGGACCCAAGGGCAGCCACTTTCATGTTCCAGCGCCTCAGCGTCGCCATCCAGAGGGGAAATGCTTGCTGCATACTTGGTTCACGTCCAGCCTCGGAGGAGCTGGAGGAAATTCATCATCTTTGATACATTGTGCCATTGTATTCATGTTTATGTTTTTTTCTGTAAATGTATTTTGTTTATTAATAAATGTTCACATAGAATACAAATATAGGGGGTGGTAGGAGAAGAAAATATTCAAACAGCTCCGGGGAGAACCTTGAGTTTTCCCTGAGGTACGTTTATTGTCTTCTCTGAGGATGAGGGTCCCCATTCCAGCTGTAGAGGTGGTACTTCCCTTATATATATTTATATATATATATATATATATATATATATTATATATATATTAATATATTATATATATATATATATTATATATATATACATATATATAAATATATATATATATATATATATATATTATATATATATATATATATATATATATATATATATATATTATATATATATATATATATATATATATTTTTATATATATACATATATATATATTATATATATATATATATATATATATATATATTATAATATATATATATATATATATATATATTTATATATATACATATATATATATATATATATATATATTATATATTTATATATATTATATATATATATATATATATTATATATATATATATTATATATATATATATGCTTAAATGTGCGTGGATGTAGTGCGGATGACAAGAAACAGATGATTGCTGATGTTATGAATGAAAAGAAGTTGGATGTCCTGGCCCTAAGCAAAACAAAGCTGAAGGGGGTAGGAGAGTTTCAGTGGGGGGAAATAAATGGGATTAAATCTGGAGTATCTGAGAGAGTTAGAGCAAAGGAAGGGGTAGCAGTAATGTTAAATGATCAGTTATGGAAGGAGAAAAAATAATATGAATGTGTAAATTCAAGAATTATGTGGATTAAAGTAAAGGTTGGATGCGAGAAGTGGGTCATAATAAGCGTGTATGCACCTGGAGAAGAGAGGAATGCAGAGGAGAGAGAGAGATTTTGGGAGATGTTAAGTGAATGTATAGGAGGCTTTGAACCAAGTGAGAGAGTAATTGTGGTAGGGGACCTGAATGCTAAAGTAGGAGAAACTTTTAGAGAGGGTGTGGTAGGTAAGTTTGGGGTGCCAGGTGTAAATGATAATGGGAGCCCTTTGATTGAACTTTGTATAGAAAGGGGTTTAGTTATAGGTAATACATATTTTAAGAAAAAGAGGATAAGTATACAAGATATGATGTAGGGCGAAATGACACTAGTTTGTTGAATTATGTATTGGTAGATAAAAGACTGTTGAGTAGACTTCAGGATGTACATGTTTATAGAGGGGCCACAGATATATCAGATCACTTTCTAGTTGTAGCTACACTGAGAGTAAAAGGTAGATGGGATACAAGGAGAATAGAAGCATCAGGGAAGAGAGAGGTGAAGGTTTATAAACTAAAAGAGGAGGCAGTTAGGGTAAGATATAAACAGCTATTGGAGGATAGATGGGCTAATGAGAGCATAGGCAATGGGGTCGAAGAGTTATGGGGTAGGTTTAAAAATGTAGTGTTAGAGTGTTCAGCAGAAGTTTGTGGTTACAGGAAAGTGGGTGCAGGAGGGAAGAGGAGCGATTGGTGGAATGATGATGTAAAGAGAGTAGTAAGGGAGAAAAAGTTCGCATATGAGAAGTTTTTACAAAGTAGAAGTGATGCAAGGAGGGAAGAGTATATGGAGAAAAAGAGAGAGGTTAAGAGAGTGGTGAAGCAATGTAAAAAGAGAGCAAATGAGAGAGTGGGTGGATGTTATCAACAAATTTTATTGAAAATAAGAAAAAGTTTTGGAGTGAGATTAACAAGTTAGAAAGCCTAGAGAACAAATGGATTTGTCAGTTAAAAATAGGAGAGGGAGAGTTATTAAATGGAGAGTTAGAGGTATTGGGAAGATGGAGGGAATATTTTGAGGAATTGTTAAATGTTGATGAAGATAGGGAAGCTGTGATTTCGTGTATAGGGCAAGGAGGAAATAACATCTTGTAGGAGTGAGGAAGAGCCAGTTGTGAGTGTGGGGGAAGTTCGTGAGGCAGTAGGTAAAATGAAAGGGGGTAAGGCAGCTGGGATTGGTGGGATAAAGATAGAAATGTTAAAAGCAGGTGGGATATAGTTTTGGAGTTGTTGGTGCAATTATTTAATAAATGTATGGAAGAGGGTAAGGTACCTAGGGATTGGCAGAGAGCATGCATAGTTCCTGTAACATGTCTGAACCGTGTCCTGTAACATGTCTGTACCGTGTCCTGTAACATGTCTGTACCGTGTTCTGTAACATGTCTGTACCGTGTCCTGTAACATGTCTGTACCGTGTCCTGTAACATGTCTGTACCGTGTCCTGTAACATGTCAGTACCGTGCTCCATAACACACCTAGTTGGCGACGATGTCTATACGTGAGAGACCACTCTCCCTCTTCCAGTTATTTTACTCGCATTGGGCAATTTTGGATTGGTTGAGTACCATAATATAGAAGTGGCAGGTGCTGTCTGTCATAATCTGCATCAACAGTCAGGTAATCACCTTGACCTGACATCACTCCTAAAATATTATCATTCCAGTCTGTTTTCCTTTGTGTTTAAACTTTACATTCCATGTTAAATACGTACGTGCATTTCAGTGTCTTCCTCTTCCTAAATGATCTATGTCTCTGAAAATTAAACCTCGTCAGTGATATCATGACAGTTAAGTACTAAATAATTTAAAAAATAATAACTGAATTCGCTGGTAAACGGATGTTCAAAAGGCTGCAAAGCACTTTCACCTCTAAATCTGATTATAAAAATTTATGTCTATGAAACTACAAGGTCAACAAGGTTTGTAAACGGAAATGATTAATCAAAAACTTGGAAATGAAATCATGCAACAAAACGCCCATCAGTATCTAAGCCACGTAATTTATATATGAACATTAAACTACTAATAAATAGAGACACAGAACATACCGGAAATTAATTTTGTCAACCAGTCACAATTTCGTCTACCCGTCCTCATCATAGGCAGAGGTTGTTTTGATAAGGACTTGCCACGTATGGGCCAGTAGGCCTTCTACAGTGTTCCTCCATTCTTATGTTCTTATGACATTCCTCAGGTCACGTGCGTCACACCTCACTCTCCGCCTATATATATAATGCCTTTCTACCTCTGTATGTTAGAAGTGATCAAGGTCCCAGGACCGAAACGTTTTCTAATAAATATGTCATAGTGTTTGCTTACGTGTCTTTCTAAACCAATAACCATGTCCCTCGTGACAGTAATATTAGTTAATTTAAATTCATCAGGAACTAAATAATTGTTAATTACTGGAATCTCATTTACATCTTCCTGTGTAAAAAGTGAAAAAAATAATCATTAAATAAGGAACACATTTCCAGTTCATTATTCGTCAGTTGTCCATTCCCAGTTTTGAGAGGTTCTACTTTTTCCTTCACCTTCGTCCTATACACTTGAAAGAACCCCTTTGGGTTAGTCTTTGATTCATTAGCAACTCTAATTTCATAGTCACGTTTAGCCTTTCTAATCCCTTATTTTTACTTCTCTTTTAAGCTGAACATATTGGCATGGTGTACATTATTAAGAAAAAAATCATAAAAGCAGATCCCTTCGTAATCATAAGTATGATCATTATCAATAAAATCATTAGCTAGATAACCCCAGTCGAGATTTGACAGGTGTTCCCTAAGTTCATTATAATCGGCAGAACGAAAATCAAGGATTTTTACCATATTATCATTATTCTTGTATTCCCAGTTGATGCTGAAACTGATGGATTTGTGATCACTTGCGCCAAGCTCTTCAGTGATCTCCAGATTATTTACGAGTGTTTCCTTATTTGACAAGACTAGGTCTAGCAAATTATTACCCCTGGTAGGCTCTGTTATGCACTGCTTCAGAAAACAGTCCTGAACTGTTTCCATAGTCACTGGACTCTAGATTACCTGTCAAAGAATTCCAGACAATTTGACTATGTTATTATGTCTAGAAGCCCTAACAATTTCGTCCCAAAGAAGTCTCCCTCTATCGCGATCCAAGCCTAGAGGTCAGTTTATTACACCTAGAATTAGTTTTTCTTGACCCTCTACAAACTCTACCCAAACAGATTCTGTTACTGTTCCATCTGTTTTAATACCTGCTTTTATGCAACAATTAATATTTGCTCGAACATATAATGCAACTCCTTCCCACTTCCCATTACATCTATCCATATGGAACAACTTAAACCTTTGAATATTACACTCAGCAATCATATTCCGACTCTTTAAATCATACCAAGTTTCAGTTAATGCAATGATATCAAAGTTCCTAGCACATGCTACCAAACGTAGTTCATTAATTTTATTTCTTGCACTTCGACTGTTAGCATAAAATACCATCATATGTTTTTTTCTTCTGCACATTTTTCCTATTCATCTTTGTTTTTACACAATTTCTGAAATGATCATTATGCAGAGTTACTCCATGACAGTTACTATTAAGATTCTTAATATCAGAGCATAAGTCAATATATCCATACTCATTATTTATCATTTCTAAACCGATACCTCTAACTAATCCTAGTTTAAAGTCCTAACAACCCCCTCAACCGATCTAGCAAGAAAACCCACACCTGCCCTGGATAAGTGAACCCCATCCCTGGCATACATGTCATTTCGGTCATAGAAGTTGTCCCAGTTGTCAATGAATGGTTCTGCATTATCATTACAGTGTTTATCCAGCCAACAATTAATACCAATTGCTCTGGACAACCATTCATTACCAACACCTCTTCTTGGCAAAATGCCACATATAACAGGGCGCCTCCCTTATTCCTAATTATGTCTATAGCTGTCCTGAACTTTCTAACTAAATCCTCACTTCTATGCTTGCCTACATCATTGCCTCCAGCACTTAGGCAAATAATAGGATTATCCCATTACCGTTCATGATGTTGTCAAGCCGGCTAACAATGTCCTCCATCCCAGACCCAGGAAAGCAAACTCTCTGTCTCCTACTCCTGTCCTTCAAGAAGAATGCCCTATCCATATACCTAACCTGGCTATTCCCAACAGCAACAATATTTTTACCTTCCTTGGTGTCGTTCATCGTGACGTTCCCAGTAGTCGACTCACATTCGTCGGGTAACACGGAGAATGCATTAGATGTTTCCTCAGCAGTCTCTTTCTTCTTCATCGTTTCTGTCTTCCCATTCTTTTTGATCGTCAACTTCGTTCCATGCTGTCCAGCCGCTGTCCAGGTTCCCTTCTTGACCTGAGGACTCAAAACAGGAGGACTACTACGAATCCTCTTGTTTTCCTCAGTCAATCGCCGTATCTCCAACTTTGCTACCCTCAGTTCTTCCTTAAGCTGCTGGTAAAGTTGCTCGATGGAGGGCATCTCGGTTCAGTCCACGGAGAGCACACTCGACACGTCCTCACTGAGCTAAGTACAGGTCACCTGCCTAGTATGGGCCAGTAGGCATCCCGTTTTGTTATGTTCTTATATTCCCTGTTAGGTAAAAAGACAGAAGTGCAAAAATGTGACATTTTATTGTGGCAACGTTTCGCTTTCTAGGAGCTTTGTCAAGATGTGTCAACGGCTTGACAAAGCTCCTGGTGAGCGAAACGTTGCCACAATAAAATGTCACATTAGTTGCACTTGTGTCCTTTTACCTAACATATATTATCGGTAATTGTACCAACATTAATGCACTTACATTCTCTCTCTCAATCTCTGTCTCTCTCTCTCAATCTCTGTCTATCTCTCTCTTTGTCTCTCTGTCTGTCTCTGTCTGTCTGTCTGTCTGTCTGTCTGTCTGTCTCTCTCTCTCTCTCTCTCTCTCTCTCTCTCTCTCTCTCTCTCTCTCTCTCTCCACTCACTCACTCACACACACACACACACACACACACACACACACACACACACACACACACACACACTCTACACTCCAGCACTGCTCTTTTTACAGCACACTATTCATCATAAAGTAAGAAATCTTTAGCCATTCCTCACTTATGAGTTAAGTTAGGTTTTTGCTGCTTCTTGTTAAGGCCAAAGTTTCAACCAATCATTTTAATCAATGTCTTAAGTAACATTTTGAATAATAAAGAGCAATAATAATATTTGAAAATCTTCACACCTGTTCAAAATATTATAAATACAATATAAAAACCATATATAGTATAAATTTTAACTGTATACAAACTTAAAATATTTAATAATGATCATTGGTTAGTTGTGACGTGGACTTCGCTGAGTGAAGACGTGTCTAGTGCTCTCTGTGTAATTGAACCAAGATGTCCTATATTGAGCAACTCTACCAGCAGCTGAAGGAGGAGCCCACGGTGGCTAAGCTTGAGATATGGCGAGTGACTGAAGAACACAAGATGCTTCGTAGTAATAATTCTCTTGCAAATTCTTAGGTCAAGAAAGGAAACTGGATAGTGGCCAAGCAGCATGGAACGAAGCTGAGGATCAAGAGGACAGATGGAGATGTAGAAATGACGAAGAACCAGAAGACTGCTGTGGAAACTTCGAACCCATTCTCTGTGCTACCTGACGAATGTGAGTGGACTACTGTTAATATCACGACAAAGAACACCAAGGAAGGTAAGAACATTGTGCTTGTAGGGGGCAGTCAGATTAGGCACATGGATAGGCCCTTCTGCTTGAGGGATAGGAGTAGGAGACAGAGGATTTGCTTTCTTGGGTCTGGGATGGATGATATTGTTAGCCGGCTTGACAACATCATGAATGGTAATGGGATCAATTCTATTATCTGCCCCAGTGCCGGAGGCAATGATGTAAGGCAAGCTTAGAAGTGAGGATTTAGTTAGAAGGTTAGGAATATAAGAACATAAGAATGGAGGAACACTGCTGAAGGCCTACTGGCCCATACAAGGCAGGACCTCATCAAAACGACCCCTACTCAAAGCTTCCCAAGAAAATCCTCCCTTTCCCAATGACACCAATCAAACCCAGCCCCTCCCACTCATATATTTGTCCAATCGCTTTTTAAAGTCACCCAAGGTCCTAGCCTCGATTACCCTACTCGGGAGATTGTTAACGCATCCACAACTCTGTTAGAAAACTAGTACTTACATATGTCCTTTCTAAATCTAAATTTATCCAACTTAAATCTATTATTTCTGGTTCTTACCTGGTTCGACACCCTCAGTACTTTATTATCTCCTTTGTTTATGCCCGTCATCCACTTATACACTTCAATGATATCTCCCCTCATTCTACGTCTCTCCAGAGAGTGGAGATTCAAGGTTCTAAGTCTGTCTTCATATGGGAGATTCCTTACACAGTTAATCATTTTAGTCATTCTTCTCTGTATGTTCTTCAATGAGTCTATATCCATCCTGTAGTAAGGAGACCAAAACTGAGCAGCATAATCTAAATGAGGCCTCACTAGTGATGTATAGAGCTGTAAAATAGCTTTAGGACTTTTGTTACTTATACTTTTTGAAATAAATCCAAGCAATCTGTTAGCCTTATTGCGCACACTTAGGCACTGCTGTCTTGGCATTAGATTTCTGCTTACCATAACTCCCAAATCTCTTTCACATTCTGTATGATCAAGTTCTACTTCACCTAGTTTATAGCTTTGAGTGTTATTTTCATTACTCAGGACTAGTACTTTACATTTATCCACACCGAACTTCATCTGCCATTTCAGACCAAGACATTAATTTGCCCAAATCCTCCTGGAGTTCATTGTAATCCTCCTCAGAATGAATTATACGGCCTATCTTTGTATCATCAGCAAATTTGCTCATGTCACTTATAATTCCTTCATCAAGGTCATTAATGTAAATTATGAATAAGAGAGGGCCTAAAACTGATCTTCGTGGAACGCCACTAGTGACTAATCCCCTTTCAGATTTGACCCTATTAATGGGAACTCTCTGCTTTCTGTTGGTAAGCCATGCCTCTATCCATATTAGAACTTTACCTCCTATACTATGAGCTGCCACTTTTCTTAAGAGTCTCTTGTGAGGTACTCGATCGAAGGCTTTATTAAAATTAAAAAAAACTTATCATATTCTTTATAACTGTCAACTGCCTCAAATGTTCCATTGAAGAATGTCAGTAAATTTGTCAGGCAGGAACGGCCTCTCGTGAACCCATGCTGAGATTCATTAATCAAATTATGCTCTTCAAGGTGACTTCTAATAATGTCAGCTACAACTGATTCTAGTAATTTGCCCACTATAGACGTCAGGCTTATTGGACAGTAATTTGAAGGAATGGACTTATCACCTGATTTGAATATAGGAACCACATTAGCCATCTTCCACATCTCAGGCACAACACCAGTAAGGATGGATGCATTAAACACACTCGTTAATGGCTGACTAAGTTCCATCTTGCATTCTTTAAGTACCCTGGAAACAACTTGTCAGTTCCAAGGGACTTACTTTGCTTCAGTTTGTCTATCTATTTGATAACCATGTCCTTCGTGACAGCAATAATAGTTAATTTGAATTCATCAGGAACTGAATAACTGTTAATTTCTGGAATTTCATTTATGTCTTCCTGCGTAAAAACTGACAAAAAATAGTCATTTAATAGGGAACACATTTCCAGTTCGTTATCCATCAGCTGTCCTTCCCCAATTTTCGGAGTTCCTACTTTTCCCTTTGGATTGATCTTTGATTCATTAGCAACTATAATTCCATAGTCACGTTTAGCCTTCTAATCCCACTTTTACCTCTTTTTTAAACTGAACATATTGGTCAGTAAGGTTAACCTCTCCTCTTCCGATGCAACTGTAAATTACCCTTTTCTCACCTAATAGATGCTTTAGCCTCCTGTTAACCCATTTGGGATCGTTCTCTCTGGGCAATGTATATACTCTGAGCAGGTGTTCCCTAAGTCCAATATAATCGGCACAACGAAAATCGGTGACTTTTACTGTATTATCATTTTTCTCGTATTCCCAGTTAATGCTAAAAGTGATGGATTTGTGATCACTTGCGCCAAGCTCTTCAGTGATCTCCAGATTATTTACGAGTGTTTCTTTACTTGACAAGACTAGGTCGTGCAAATTATTACCCCTGGTAGGCTCTGTTACACACTCCTTCAGAAAACAGTCCTGAGATACTTCCATAAAGTCACTGGACTCCAGATTACCGGTCAAAGAAGTCCAGTCAATTTTACTAAAGTTAAAATCCCCTACTATCACTATGTTATTGTGTCTAGAAGCCCTAACAATTTCGTTCCAATGAAGTCTCCCTCTATCGTGATCCAAGCCTGGAGGTCGGTTTATTACACCTAGTATTAGTTTTTCTTTACCTTCTACAAACTCTACGCAAACAGATTCTGTTACTATTCCATCTATTTTTATACCTGTTTTTATGTAACAATTAATATAATGCAACTCCTCCCTCCTTTCAATTACATCTATCCACATGGAACAACTTAAAACCTTGAATATTACACTCAGCAGTCATATCCCGACTCTTAAAATCATACAATGTTTCAGTTATTTCAATGACATCAAAGTTCCCAGCACACGGTACCAAATGTAATTCGTTAATCTCATTTTTTGCGCTTCGACTGTTAGCATAAAATGCAGTAATATGTTGTCTCTTCTGCACCTTTTTCCTATTCACCTTTGCTTTTACACAATTTCTGTAGTTGTCATTACCCAGTTTTACTCTATGACTGATATAATTAAGATTCATAATCTCATAGCCTAAGTCAATTTATCCATACTCATCATTTTCCATGTCTAAACCCATTCCTTTAACTAATCCTAGTTTAAAGTCCTAGCAACACTCTCAACTGAGCTAGCAAGAAGAGCTATACCTACCCTGAATAAGTGAATCCCATCCCTTGTATATATATCATTTCTACCATAAAAGTGGTCCCAGTTATCAATGAATGGTACTGCATTATCCTTACAGTGTTTGTCCAACCAACAGTTAATACCAATTGTACAGAACAACCATTAATTTCCAACACCCTTTCTTTGCAAAATGCCACATATCACAGGGCGTCCCCCCTTCTTCCTAATTGTGTCTGTTGCTGTCCTGTACCTTCTATCTAAATCCTCACTTCTATGCTTGCCTACATCATTGCCTCCAGCACTGAGGCAAATAATAGGATTGATCCCATTACAATTCATGATATTGTCAAGCCTGCTAACAATATCCTCCATCCCAGCTCCAGGAAAGCAAACCCTCTGTCTCCTACTCCTATCCTGCAAGCAGAAGGCCCTAACCGTATACCTAACCTGGCTATCCCCAACAAGAACGATGTTTTTACCTTCCTTGGCGTCCTTTGTCGTGACGTTCCCATTAGTCTACTCACATTCATCGGGTAGCATGGAGAATGTGTTTGATGTTTCCACAACAGTTTCCACAGCAGTCTCTTTCTTCTTCATCGTTTCTACCTCTCCATTCGTCTTCTTGATCTTCAACTTCGTTTTATGCCGTCTGGCCACTGCCCAGGTTCCCTTCTTGACCTGAGGACTCACAACAGGACTACTACGAATCCTCTTGTTTTCCTCTGTCAATCGCCGTATCTAAAGCTTCACTACCCTCAATTTCTCCTTAAGTTGCTGGTAAAGTTTCTCAATGGAGGGCATCTTGGTTCAGTCCTCACTGAGCCATGTAAAGGTCACCACTCAAGGTATCCTCTGACTCGTTTCACTAACTGACGGGGCTTTATGCGCCCTTATCAAACACTCAAACAGTAACTGCAACAAGTAGTTACAATACAGATAGTCAGGTCTGCTGTTAAGGTGATTATTAATAAAAAAATATACAGTGATCCACTAACTGAATTCGTCCGGATTCGCTGGATTCAGGCGGATTCAAATGGTTTCGTTGGAAATAAAGCCAAATTGGAAGAACTGTTACAAAAAATTAAATACTTTGGAGAATTATAGACTAGCTAGCTAGAAGAGTTGTCAAGTAATGTAAGATGAACACCACCATGAAGATCTGTGTAGGCTGCAGAGAGGGTAAGAGACGAAAACAGGCCTGGATTGCTTGCTATCTCTGTGCTCAATGGTCCCATGGTATATGTAGGGATTTTAAACCAGTGACCACACTTGACATAAACTCAGAGAGATGTTTTTGGGTCTGCCCAAACGACATACGCCTGTATGAGGAAATGACATCTATATTAAAAGACAACACCACCAATAAAACATCCTTCTTGAAAGACATATCAGCATGGTATGACAGCTGGTAAAAAAAGATGGGTGGTAGGGATGGGGCTGTCTTGGACAGTGCTCCTGAGGGTGCTAGTGCTGTCCCGGAGGACAGTGCTGAGGGCACTAGTGTTGTCCTGGAGGAAAGTGCTCCAGAGGGTCCTAGTGATGTCTTAGAAGACATTGCTCATGAGGGTACTAGTGTTGTCCTGGAGAACATTAAAGACAACGTTATTCAGTCCACAGAGGTTCAAAATAGAGATACTGCTGGAGATGGATCAAAATGGGATGATGCCTCAGGGAATAGTGTCGACACACTACCAGTAAAACCTGGTGGAAGCACTGATGTCCATACAGGGGTGAAAGAAATGGAGGAAACAGGAAAAATAAATGCACCAGCAGCGAATGCAGCTACAATAAATCCTAGCAAACAGATTTACAATCTATGTAAATACTATGCTTTGGGTATCTGCAGACACAGTATCTAGTAAAACAGGTGGGACATGCACCTTTGACCATCCCAAAAAATGCCGCACCCACATGACAGCACGAGAGTGCAACTTCCCATCTTGTAACTTATTTCATCCAGAAATGTGTCACTCATCAATCCATGAAAGAAAATGCTACAATGCATACTGCCAGGCACATCATCTAAAGGGGACTAGAAGACACAGACCAGCCAGACTATGGGAAACAAAAGAGAGGAGCCACAACCTCTCCAGGGACAGAGTTTTTCTTAGGGCCAGAAGGGAAAAAAGACTGGCAAGAAATGACAATACTCCTACACCACCTGAAAACACTTCTGGAGCAGAGGCACGGACATTGATTTCTACTCCAGTAGGTAGTAGGTTGGTAGACAGCAACCACCCAGGGAAGTACTACCGTCCTGCCAGATGACTGTGAAACAAAAACCTGTAACTGTTTTGCATGATGGTAGGATTGCTGGTTTCTTTTTCTGCCTCATAAACACGCTAAGATAACAGGGATATCTTGCTACTCCTACTTACACTTTGGTCACACTTCACAGACACGCACATGCATATATATATATACATACATCTAGGTTTTTCTCCTTTTTCTAAATAGCTCTTGTTCTTTTTTATTTCTTCTATTGTCCATGGGGAAGTGGAAAAGAATCTTTCCTCCGTAAGCCATGCGTGTCGTATGAGGCGACTAAAATGCCGGGAGCAATGGGCTAGTAACCCCTTCTCCTGTATACAATTACTAAAAAAGAGAAGAAGAAAAACCTTATAAAACTGGGTTGCTTAAATGTGCGTGGATGTAGTGCGGATGACAAGAAACAGATGATTGCTGATGTTATGAATGAAAAGAAGTTGGATGTCCTGGGCCTAAGCGAAACAAAGCTGAAGGGGTAGGAGAGTTTCAGTGGGGGGAAATAAATGGGATTAAATCTGGAGTATCTGAGAGAGTTAGAGCAAAGGAAGGGGTAGCAGTAATGTTAAATGATCAGTTATGGAAGGAGAAAAGAGAATATGAATGTGTAAATTCAAGAATTATGTGGATTAAAGTAAAGGTTGGATGCGAGAAGTGGGTCATAATAAGCGTGTATGCACCTGGAGAAGAGAGGAATGCAGAGGAGAGAGAGAGATTTTGGGAGATGTTAAGTGAATGTATAGGAGCCTTTGAACCAAGTGAGAGAGTAATTGTGGTAGGGGACTTGAATGCTAAAGTAGGAGAAACTTTTAGAGAGGGTGTGGTAGGTAAGTTTGGGGTGCCAGGTGTAAATGATAATGGGAGCCCTTTGATTGAACTTTGTATAGAAAGGGGTTTAGTTATAGTAATACATATTTTAAGAAAAAGAGGATAAATAAGTATACACGATATGATGTAGGGCGAAATGACAGTAGTTTGTTGGATTATGTATTGGTAGATAAAAGACTGTTGAGTAGACTTCAGGATGTACATGTTTATAGAGGGGCCACAGATATATCAGATCACTTTCTAGTTGTAGCTACACTGAGAGTAAAAGGTAGATGGGATACAAGGAGAATAGAAGCATCAGGGAAGAGAGAGGTGAAGGTTTATAAACTAAAAGAGGAGGCAGTTAGGGTAAGATATAAACAGCTATTGGAGGATAGATGGGCTAATGAGAGCATAGGCAATGGGGTCGAAGAGGTATGGGGTAGGTTTAAAAATGTAGTGTTAGAGTGTTCAGCAGAAGTTTGTGGTTACAGGAAAGTGGGTGCAGGAGGGAAGAGGAGCGATTGGTGGAATGATGATGTAAAGAGAGTAGTAAGGGAGAAAAAGTTAGCATATGAGAAGTTTTTACAAAGTAGAAGTGATGCAAGGAGGGAAGAGTATATGGAGAAAAGAGAGAGGTTAAGAGAGTGGTGAAGCAATGTAAAAAGAGAGCAAATGAGAGAGTGGGTGAGATGTTATCAACAAATTTTGTTGAAAATAAGAAAAAGTTTTGGAGTGAGATTAACAAGTTAAGAAAGCCTAGAGAACAAATGGATTTGTCAGTTAAAAATAGGAGAGGAGAGTTATTAAATGGAGAGTTAGAGGTATTGGGAAGATGGAAGGAATATTTTGAGGAATTGTTAAATGTTGATGAAGATGAGGAAGCTGTGATTTCGTGTATAGGGCAAGGAGGAATAACATCTTGTAGGAGTGAGGAAGAGCCAGTTGTGAGTGTGGGGGAAGTTCGTGAGGCAGTAGGTAAAATGAAAGGGGGTAAGGCAGCCGGGATTGATGGGATAAAGATAGAAATGTTTAAAAGCAGGTGGGGATATAGTTTTTGGAGTGGTTGGTGCAATTATTTAATAAATGTATGGAGAGGGTAAGGTACCTAGGGATTGGCAGAGAGCATGCATAGTTCCTTTGTATAAAGGCAAAGGGGATAAAAGAGAGTGCAAAAATTATAGGGGGATAAGTCTGTTGAGTGTACCTGGTAAAGTGTATGGTAGAGTTATAATTGAAAGAATTAAGAGTAAGACGGAGAATAGGATAGCAGATGAACAAGGAGGCTTTAGGAAAGGTAGGGGGTGTGTGGACCAGGTGTTTACAGTGAAACATATAAGTGAACAGTATTTAGATAAGGCTAAAGAGGTCTTTGTGGCATTTATGGATTTGGAAAAGGCGTATGACAGGGTGGATAGGGGGGCAATGTGGCAGATGTTGCAAGTGTATGGTGTAGGAGGTAGGTTACTGAAAGCAGTGAAGAGTTTTTACGAGGATAGTGAGGCTCAAGTTAGAGTATGTAGGAAAGAGGGAAATTTTTTCCCAGTAAAAGTAGGCCTTAGACAAGGATGTGTGATGTCACCGTGGTTGTTTATATATTTATAGATGGGGTTGTAAGAGAAGTAAATGCGAGGGTCTTGGCAAGAGGCGTGGAGTTTAAAAGATAAAGAATCACACACAAAGTGGGAGTTGTCACAGCTGCTCTTTGCTGATGACACTGTGCTCTTGGGAGATTCTGAAGAGAAGTTGCAGAGATTGGTGGATGAATTTGGTAGGGTGTGCAAAAGAAGAAAATTAAAGGTGAATACAGGAAAGAGTAAGGTTATGAGGATAACAAAAAGATTAGGTGATGAAAGATTGAATATCAGATTGGAGGGAGAGAGTATGGAGGAGGTGAACGTATTCAGATATTTGGGAGTGGACGTGTCAGCGGATGGGTCTATGAAAGATGAGGTGAATCATAGAATTGATGAGGAAAAAGAGTGAGTGGTGCACTTAGGAGTCTGTGGAGACAAAGAACTTTGTCCTTGGAGGCAAAGAGGGGAATGTATGAGAGTATAGTTTTACCAACGCTCTTATATGGGTGTGAAGCGTGGGTGATGAATGTTGCAGCGAGGAGAAGGCTGGAGGCAGTGGAGATGTCATGTCTGAGGGCAATGTGTGGTGTGAATATAATGCAGAGAATTCGTAGTTTGGAAGTTAGGGGGAGGTGCGGGATTACCAAAACTGTTGTCCAGAGGGCTGAGGAAGGGTTGTTGAGGTGGTTCGGACATGTAGAGAGAATGGAGCGAAACAGAATGACTTCAAGAGTGTATCAGTCTGTAGTGGAAGGAAGGCGGGGTAGGGGTCGGCCTAGGAAGGGTTGGAGGGAGGGGGTAAAGGAGGTTTTGTGTGCGAGGGGCTTGGACTTCCAGCGGGCATGCGTGAGCGTGTTTGATAGGAGTGAATGGAGACAAATGGTTTTTAATACTTGACGTGCTGTTGGAGTGTGAGCAAAGTAACATTTATGAAGGGATTCAGGGAAACCGGCAGGCCGGACTTGAGTTCTGGAGATGGGAAGTACAGTGCCTGCACTCTGAAGGAGGGGTGTTAATGTTGCAGTTTAAAAACTGTAGTGTAAAGCACCCTTCTGGCAAGACAGTGATGGAGTGAATGATGGTGAAAGTTTTTCTTTTTCGGGCCACCCTGCCTTGGTGGGAATCGGCCGGTGTGATAATAAAAAAATAATATAACAACAGATATTAGAGCCAGCAAATAAAGCCTCCCTAAATTCTACCAATACAATGACATTTGTCGTTGCAAATATACAGGGTCTAAAGCCGTCAAAAAAACACCATAATTCCTTACATCAAGGGACTGCTCACAGAGTCAAATGCAATGTTTGCAGCATTCACAGAGACCCACATAAAAGACCATTATGACAACGAAATATGGATCCCAGGTTATAACCTATTCCAGTGCGACAGAGTAAACAGGCAACAAGGGGGATTTTGGCCTGTATGTCACTGAGTCGGTCATTTGCACAAAACTACTAAACACCTCAAATGATGTAGTTTAAGTGTTGACGGTAAAGATTGAAAAACAAAACCTTGTCATTTTGGTACTATAAAAGCCTCCAGATGCAACTTTCCAGCAATTCCAGGAGAAGCTTGAGAAAATTGACCAATGTCTGGAAAATCTCCCAACTCCTGCCCCAAACATCTTACTACTAGGAGATTTCAACTTGAGACACCTAAAATGGAGGAGTATAACAAACAATGTTTTAGCAGAGGTCACCCCAGGAGGCAGCTCAGATGAAAATTCACATACACATGAACTATTAAATCTCTGAACCAAATTCATCTTAGACCAGTAAATAGTAGAGCCTACAAAACTAGAAAATACGCTAGACCTAGTTTTCACTAAGAATGACAATCTGATACGTAATATAACTGCATCAAAGACAATACACTCAGATCGCAACATAAAAGAAGTATAGACATGTATGCACAGGGCTCCAGACCAGCAAAATGTGAGCAGTCATGAAGGTCTCTTCATGAAATTCAATTTCAATAACAAAAACATACAATGGGAACAAGTAAACCATGTGCTAAATGAAACAAGCTGGGAAGATATACTGAACAACACGGATCCAGACATCTGACTTGAAAAAATTAATTCTGTGGTTCTTGAGATCTGCCCAAGACACATTCTATTAAGAAAAAGAAAGATATAAACTAGAAAAAGAGAGATGTTCCCTATACAGACAAAGGCGAAGAGTCACAGAGCTGCTGAGTAGGGCTAATATATCTGAAATACGAAGGGAGGCACAAGTCAATGAAATTGCAAATATTGAGCTTAAGCTGAAGGAATCTTACAGGAGAAAAGAATCACAGGAAGAACTAAAAGCCATAAAGGAAATTGAAAAAATCCAAAATACTTCTTCTCTTATACCAAATCTGAGGGAAAAGCAACATCCAGTATTGAGCCCCGGCTTAGGCAAGATGGGTCATACACAGATGACAGACAAGAAATGAGTGAGATACTAAAGTCCCAATATGACTCAGTGTAAAGCGAGCCACTGCCCAGACTAAGGGTCGACAATCCAAATGAATTCTTTATGAACGATGCCCAAAATTTGGTCATCCCAAAAATCTCGGAAATTATTCAAACTCCACAAGATTTTGAAGAGACAATTAATGACATGCCCATGCACTCTGCCCCAGGCCCAGACTCGTGTGCCGTCAGCATTTTATGGAGAGGGAACATGGACACAGGGGTCATCCCACACACACTAAAAACAACAGACTTAGCCCCACTCCATAAAGGTGGCAGTAAAGCAATTGCAAAGAACTACAGACCGATAGCACTAGCATACCATATCATAAAAATCTTTGAGAGGGTTCTAAGAAGCAATATAGCCAACTACCTAGATACCCATCAATTACACAACCCAGGGCAACACGGGTTTAGAGCAGGTCGCTCCTGCCTGTCCCAGCTACTGGACCACTATGACAAGGTCCTGGATGCTGTAGAGGATAAGCAAAATACAGATGTATTATACACAGACATTGCAAAATCTTTCGACAAGTGTGACCATGGTGTAATAGAACACAAAATGCGTGATAAAGGAATAACAAGAAAAGTTGGTAGATGAATATACAACTTCCTGACAAATAGAACACAAAGAGTAATAGTAAAGAGAGTAAAGTCCCAGGCAGCCATGGTAAAAAGCTCTGTTTCACAAGGCACAGTACTCGCTCCCATTTTATTCCTCATCCTCATTTCTGACATAGAGATGTAAGCCATAGCTCTGTGTCTTCCTTTGTGGATGACACCCGGATTACCATGGCAGTGACCTCCATTGAAGACACTGCGAGACTTCAAGTGGACTTCAACCAAATCTTCGAAAGGGCAACTCAAAATAATATGAAGTTCAACGAGGAGAAATTTAAACTACTTAGATATGGGAAACTTGAGGAAATTAAAAATGTGTCAGGGTATACCACAAATTCTAACCATACAATTTAAAAGTAGTGTGAAATACCTGTGAGTGATAATGTGAGAGGATCTCGCCTTCAAAGACCACAGCAATGTATCTACCTCATCCGCTTGGAAAATGATCTCTTCAAATCGCTTGTGTTCTCTTGGCTGGAATACTGCTGTACACTAACTGCCCCCTTCAAGGCTGGCGACATTGCAGACCTGGAGAGTGCACAAAGAACTTTCACGGCACACATAAGTACGAGAAGGCACCTAACCTACTGGGAATGGTTGAAGGGCCTTGATCGGTATTTCCTCGAATGCAGGTGAGAGAGATATATGATAATACACACTTGGAAGGTCCTGGAGGGATTGGTACCAAACCTACACACGAAAATAACTCCCTATGAAAGCAAAAGACTCGGCAGGAGATGCAACATTCCCCCGTTGAAAAGCAGGGGCGCAACGAGTACACTGAGAGAAGCACACTAAGTGTCCGTGGCCCAAGACTGTTCAATTGCCTCCCAGCATACATAAGGGGGATTACCAATAGACCCCTGGCTGTCTTCAAGAAGGCACTGGACAGGCACCTAAAGTCAGTACCTGACCAACCGGGCTGTGGTTCGTGCGTCAGCTTGCGTACAGCCAGCAATAACAGCTTGGTTGATCAGACCCTGATCCACCATGAGGCCTGGTCTCAGACCGGGTCGCGGGGGTGTTGACCCCCGAAACCCTCTCCAGGTAAACTCCAGGTATGTACAGGTCAGCACTGAGCTTATTGTTAGGGTAGTATTGAAAGTTTTTGGGCAAATGTTCTGTTAGCAGGTTGGTTTTTTAGAGGACCTGCCTAGTATGGACCAACAGGCCTACTGCGGTGTTCCTTCTTTCTTATGTTCTTGGGCTGTTTTACTTGGTTTTTGATTTCTTGTCACAATGAATTATATGTTTTCTCACTTTCAGAGTTAGTAGAATTTTCAAGTGGCAACTTATACGCTTACAACTAGTTGTGTCAAAGGTGGGGTTATGAGTGAGAAGGGTTGGATTCCAGATAGACCTGCCTTCTTACTTCCACTAGTGGATCCCGTCCCTGACAACGTCTTTCTGATCTTCACCTCATCTTCGACATGAAGCTAAACCACGAGACTCCGTTCTCATGGTTCAGCTTCATAATATAGAGACCATGGAGCTCAAACTCTTCTTCAGGCTGAGGGACTCACCACCTTCTTCCAGACCATGGTGCTTAACTCTTCTTCAAGTTGAGGGACTCACCACCTTCTTCCAGACCATGGAGCTCAACTCTTCTTCAGGCTGAGGTACTCACCACCTTCCAGACCATGGTGCTCAACTCTTCTTCAGGCTGAGGTACTCACCACCTTCTTCCAGACCATGGTGCTCAACTCTTCTTCAAGTTGAGGGACTCACCACCTTCTTCCAGACCATGGTGCTCAACTCTTCTTCAAGTTGAGGGACTCATCACCTTCTTCCAGACCATGGTGCTCAACTGTTCTTCAGGCTGAGGGACTCACCACCTTCTTCCAGACCATGGTGCTCAACTCTTCTTCAGGCTGAGGTATTCACCACCTTGTTTCCAGACCATGGTGCTCAACTCTTCTTCAAGTTGAGGGACTCACCACCTTGTTCCAGACCATGGTGCTCAACTCTTCTTCAAGTTGAGGGACTCACCACCTTGTTCCAGACCATGGTGCTCAACTCTTCTTCAGGCTGAGGTACTCACCACCTTGTTCCAGACCATGGTGCTCAACTCTTCTTCAGGCTGAGGTACTCACCACCTTGTTCCAGACCATGGTGCTCAACTCTTCTTCAGGCTGAGGTACTCACCACCTTGTTCCAGACCATGGTGCTCAACTCTTCTTCAGGCTGAGGTACTCACCACCTTGTTCCAGACCATGGTGCTCAACTCTTCTTCAAGTTGAGGGACTCACCACCTTGTTCCAGACCATGGTGCTCAACTCTTCTTCAGGCTGAGGTACTCACCACCTTGTTCCAGACCATGGTGCTCAACTCTTCTTCAGGCTGAGGTACTCACCACCTTGTTCCAGACCATGGTGCTCAACTCTTCTTCAAGTTGAGGAACTCACCACCTTGTTCCAGACCATGGTGCTCAACTCTTCTTCAGGCTGAGGTACTCACCACCTTGTTCCAGACCATGGTGCTCAACTCTTCTTCAGGCTGAGGTACTCACCACCTTGTTCCAGACCATGGTGCTCAACTCTTCTTCAAGTTGAGGAACTCACCACCTTGTTCCAGACCATGGTGCTCAACTCTTCTTCAGGCTGAGGTACTCACCACCTTGTTCCAGACCATGGTGCTCAACTCTTCTTCAGGCTGAGGTACTCACCACCTTGTTCCAGACCATGGTGCTCAACTCTTCTCCAGACTGAAGGACTAATCAACTCCAACATTTTTCCCCCAAGGTTGTATTTGACTGACGAAGCCTACTGTGTAGACGAAATGTTTCATCAATAAAGATGCCCATTAGTTGCACATGTGTCTTAATCTTCATCTTTATTTGTAGACGTCCTTGTATTTTATTGATAAAGCCACTGGTTAGTAAAGTATCTTCAAATAAAGATACCCAGATGCGCATATGTGTCTAATTCTTTATATGAAACTAATTATTTCTTTCTTTTGATATTGTGAGAATTGCATGAGTGAGTTCTATCATTAAGTGATCTCATTCATACAAGACTTCTCCTTGATGGACTGGTCACTGAGATGGTGGTTTTGCATGAGAGAAGCTACTACTCCAGTTATTTCATGCAAGATCTTCCCTCGATGGATTGGTCGCTGCGTTACTGGTCATGCACGAGTGTAGTTACTCATCAGTCCCTTGTGCGCCTTGCACAGATACAAAACGAGTGATAGATCATAGGAATCGAGAAACACTACAGATGGCCTACTGGCCCATACTAGGAAGGTATTTCTTAAAACAAACCATTCGTACCCACCAAGTTGTCTAATTTTTTCCCAAAGCCAACCAATAATTTGTTTAAGTACTTCAGGTACTAATCAAACCCAACCCTTCCTGCTCATATATTTGTCTTATCTCTCTATAAAGAAACTCAAGGTTTTAGCTTCTATGACTCTACTTGGGAGATTGCTCCACTCATCGACAACTCTGAAAACCAGTACGTTGCTACTCGATTCACTCACCATTGTGGTGTTGTGTGGCTGTACAATGGACCTGTACTTGATGAGTAATAGCAGTGGTGTTCCAGCGCACCATTGCAACAATAGCAACAGAGAGGTTAACACGTACCATCACTGCATTCATCATCCCCAGCAGCGCCAGCAGAGCAATACTTATCCGAGCTGGCAGCCAACCTGAAAAGCAAATAAGCAATTTAAATCGAATTATTATGTGTTTACTGTGAATTGTCATCGACACTAGAAATGTTTCCATGAAGTCCTTTAACGAGTTCTATTTTTTTTGACAAATAAATGGTAAAAAGTTATTAACTTGCTGATATCTGCATATGTTATTGTAATTATCGTACACTGAAGTACTCTGGTTCTTGGAGTGATCCCATCAAACAGCCACATCGCTTTCCCGATTTCACGCCTTTGGACGCTTTTTGTCGTTGGTTTGTGAAGGTTCATGTTTTGCAGATACCAGCAACTGACATTACAACACTTCATGTTGAAGATTAAGATACATGTGCAACACTTGGGTATCTTTATTAATGAAACGTCTCGACTACACAGTAGGCTTCTACACTCAGATACAAAGGTCTTGTTGTACATGTGTCTTAATCTTCAACTTGTCGGTATTTTATATCATTTTCAGCAATACTGTGAGACACTGAAGCACAAAAGAATCTTGGTACAGAGGACATCTTTCTTTCTTCATCACGTATCTACTAGTGATGAGTTAGATTCCAGATGGACCTTCCTTCTTACACACACACCACACACACACACACACACACACACACACACACACACACACACACACACACACACACATACACACACACATACACAGGTGCAGGGAGGCCAAAACCAAGTGTGCTAGGGAATGGAAGAAGTATAGAAGGCAAAACACCCAGAAGAATAAAAAAAGATCAGTTGTAGATCCAGAAATGAATATTAACAGGTAAGAAGGGAGGCTCAACGACAATACAAAAATGACATAGCAGCGAAAGCCAAATCTGACCCGAAGCTGTTGTACAGCCACATCAGGAGGAAACCAAACCAGGTAATTAGGCTGAGGAAAGAAGGAGGGAAGGTCACAAGAAATGACTGCTAAGTATGTGAGGAGTTCAACATGAGATTCAAAGAAGTGTTCACAGAGGAGACAGAAGGGCCTCCAGAAAGGCAGAGAGGTGGGGTACACCATCATGTGTTGGACACAATGCATACAATGGAAGAGGAAATGAAGAGGCTACTAAGCAAGCAAGATACTTCAAAGGCGATGGTGCCAGATAACATCTCTCCATGGCTCGTGAGAGGGGGGAAGCAGAGGTGCTATGTGTACCACTAACAATCTTCAACACATCTGTCGAAACAAAGCGACTACTTAAAGTATGGAAGAGAGCAAATGTAGTCCCAATTTTTAAAAAAGGAGACATACACGAAACATTAAACTATAGACCAGTGTCACTGACATGTTTAGTATGCAAGGTCATGGAGAAGATTATCAGGAGAAGATTATCAGGAGAAGAGTTGATAAGTCGTTGATAAGCTCATTCCTAGAAAGGAATGAGCTTATCAACGACAGCCAGCACGGTTTCAGGGACGGGAAATCCTTCATCACAAACCTACTGGAGTTCTATGACAGGGTGATGGCAGTAACACAAGAGAGAGAGAGAGGTGGGTAGATTGCATTTTCTTGAACTGTAAGAAGGGTTATGACACAGTTCTACACAAGAGATTACTGCAAAAGCTGGAGGACAAGGCAGGGATAACAGGAAAGGCACTACAATGGATCAGGGAATACCTGTAAGGAAGACAACAGCTAGTCATGGTACGTGGTGAGGCGTCAGAGTGGGCGCCTGTAACAAGTGGGGTGCCCCAGGCATCAGTCCTAGGACGGGTGCTGTTACTGGTATTTTGTGAACGACAAGACGGAAGGCATAGACTCTGAAGTCTCCTTGCTTACAGTTGATATGAAATTGATGAGAAGAATTCAATCAGACGAGGACCAGGCAGAATTACAAAGGGATCTGGACAGGCTGCAGGCCTGGTCCAGCAAAATGGCTCCTGGAGTTCAACCCCACAGATGGAGTACAGTCTAGGGGGCCAGAGATTACAAACCTCACTCAAGGAAAAGAACCTTGGGATGAGTATAACACCAGGCACATCTCCTGAGGCACACATCACCCAAATAACTGCTGCAGCATACAGGTGCATGGCAAACCTAAGAACAACATTACGACATCTTAATAAGGAGTCATTCAGGACCTTGTTCACTGTGTACGTTAGGCCAATATTGGAGTATGCAGAGCCAGTTTGGAACCCTCACCTAGCTAAGCATGTAAGGAAACTAGAGAAAGTGCAAAGGTTTGCAACAAGACTAGTCCAGGAGCTAAGGGGTATGTCCTACAAGCAGAGGTTAAGGGATATCGACCTGATGACACTGGAAGACAGGAGAGATAGGGGGGATATGATAATGACATATACAATGCTGAGAGGAACCGACAAGGTGGACAGAGACAGGGTGTTCCAGAGGTGGGACACAGCAACAAGGTGTCACATTTTGAAGTTGAAGACTCAGATGAACCACATTGATGTTAGGAAATATTTCTTCAGTCACAGAGTTGTCAGGAAGTGGAATAATTTGGGAAGTGATGTAATGGAGGCAGGATCCATACATGGTTTTAAGGAGAGGTATAATGAAGCTCAGGGAACGGGAAGAGTGACCGAGTAGCGACCAGTGAAGAGGCGGGGCCAGGAGCTGTGACTCGACCCTTACAACCACAACTAGGTGAGTGTACATACACACACACACACATGGCACACTCCACCCCAGGGAATCGTCCTCCAGAGGTCTGGTGGATGAACCTGGGAGGGAAGAACATGGGAGGGAAGACTGGGAGTTAGAGCTCAAAAAAAGAAAGAGTGGGGAAGGAAGCTAGGAGAGCTTGGCAAATAAATGGAGGAGAGGATAACTGAAGAGAGCAGGAAGTGGGGTCTACAAGTCTTAGCAGCAGAAGCTAAGATACAGTGCTTAGAAGAGGAACAAAAAAAAACCTGAAACAGATTAAAGAGTCAATTGACAGTACAGACATGACATCAGGAACTTTTATATTTTAAGTGGACTGTAGGGAGAAAAGGAGCTATGCCGTATGCGAAGGCCCTATCAGACCCACATAGGGTCCAGGAAAACACAATGAGCACACTAAGAACAGCTGAAGGGTCTGACGACAGTGAAGGAGCTATGCTATATGCAGAGACTCTGACAGACAATTGCAGTGGCAAGGAACAGCTGAGCAGAAAAGACAGTCCACAGAGCATAGGGGCTTCAGCAAGGGCAGGGATTGAAGGCAGGAACACTCCAATGGAAGGAACTAAAACACATCAGAGGATGCAAAGGGAGACGCAGTGGGAGGATGAAAGGGAGAGGTCAGTTTTTGTCTACGGGCTCCAAGAAGTTGAAGGGGGAACCTATGATGAAAGAAAACAGGAGGAGAGAAAAGCAATTGAAGGTATCATGAAAACAATAGGTGAGAGCGACATGACCCAGGTGACAAATTCTCGGAGAACTAGGGGGTTTGCGAGTGGAAGGAAAGGGCCTGTCAAAATAATATTCAAGGTAGAATCAGCTTGAGCCAGGATCCTGCAGGAGAAAGTACCACTGAGGGACAAACCGGAGTACTGGAGAGTATACCTCGATCACGACAGAACACAAGAAAAAAGGACAATACTGAAAGAGAGGGTACAAAGACGAAAGGAGGAATGAAAGGAATTGATGAGGATGAGGAGAACCCAGACCCAAGTGGAAAGGCAAACACATCTTCCAGAAACACCAGCAGAAGAACTCCAACCACGATTTCCCCAATGCATCTGCACACTCTAAACCAAAACCCACACACTGTTCCCTCTGTCCCACGTCACAAACTCCACCTTTACAGCAGCCCCCTATGGACACGGCCCCCATCTCCCTCATCACAAACCTCACCCACACTGCAACTCTCCATAGGCCCCCTCAACGGCTTCCGCTCCCCAATCCCAATATTCTCCTAGGACCACAGTGGTAGAAAAGAAACTGAAGGTCTGGTACACGAATGTGGATGGAATAACAAATAAATATGATGAGTGGCATGAAAGAATCAATGAGAAGTCTCCAGACATCATAACGGTCACAGAAAAGAAACTTACTGAGACAATAAGAGACGCAATCTTTCCACTAAGATATCAGAGCGTGAGGAAAGATAGGAGAAAAGAGGGAGGAGGGGTCGCACTGCTCATTAAAAACCGATGGAAATTTGAGGAACTGGGAGGCATGGACGAGATTGGAGGGACTACATAACAGGTACACTTCTGTCTGAGGAACATAAGGTAGTCATTGCGGTGATGTATAATCCACCACAGAACTGCAGGAGGCCAAGAGAGGAATATGAAGAGAGCAATAGAGCAATGGTGGACACTGGCTGAGGTGGCAAGAACAGCTCACTCGAGCAGAGAAGAGTTACTGGTTATGGGCGATGTCAACCACAGGAAGATCGATTGGGAAAACTTGGAGCCACATTGGGGTCTCGAAACATGGAGATCCAAGATGATGGATGTGGTACTGGAAAAGCTCATGCATCAACATGTCAGGGACATCCTGAGCAGTTCAGACATTGAGGGCATCACATATGAAAGGCCCCTTGGAGCTAGTGATCATGTGGTTTTGAACTTAGATTACATAGTAGAGTTGGAGAGGGTAACAGGAGTTGAATGGGAAAAGTCATACTATGAAAGGGGGGACTACCCAGGTATGAGGAACTTCCTACAGGAGGTTCAGTGGGACAGAGGACTAGTAGGAAAATCAGTAAATGAAATGATGGAATATGTAACAACAAAATGCAAGGAGGCAGAGGAAAGGTTTATTCCCAAGGGCAATAGAAACAATGGGAAGACCAAAGCGAGTCCTTGGTTTACCCAAAGGTGTAGAGAGGCAAAATCTAGGTGCATTAGAGAATGGAAGAGGTACAGAAGGCAAATGACCCAGGAAAATAAGGACATTAGTTGAAGAGCCAGAAACGAATATGCACGTGTCCCTGTTTGCAGATGATATGAAGTTAATGAGGAGAATTAAATCAGATGAGGAACAGGCAGGACTTCAAAGAGACCTGGACAGACTGGACACCTGGTCCCGTAAATGGCTTCTCGAATTCAACCCTGCCAAATGCGAAGTCATGGAGATCAGTGAAGGGCAAAGAAGGCCGCAGACAGAGTATAGGCTAGGTGGCCAACGACTGCAAACCTCACTCAAGGAGAAAGATCTTGGGGTGAGTATAACACCGAGCTCGTCTCCGGAAGCACACATCAACCAGATAACTGCTGCAGCATGTGGGCGCCTGGCAAGCCTGAGATTAGCGTTTTGATACCTAAGTAGGGAGTCTTTCAAGACACTGTACACCGTGTAAGTCATGCCCATACTGGAGTATGCAGCACTAGTTTGGAATCCGCACCGGGTAAAGCACATTAAGAAATTAGAGAAAGTGCAATGGTTTGCGACAAAGGTTAGTTCCAGAGCTAAGGGGAATGTCCTAAGAAGAAAGGTTAAGAGAAATTGGCCTGATGACATTGGAGGATAGGAGGGTTAGGGAAGACATGATAACGACATACAAAATACTGCATGGAATAGACGAGATGGACAGAGACAGGATATTCCAGAGACGGGACACAGAAACAAGGGGTCAAAATTGGAAGCTGAAGACTCAGATGAGGCAAAGGGATGTTAGGAAGTATTTCTTCAGCCACAGAGTTGTTAAGAAGTGGAATAATCTGGCAAGCGATGTAGTGGAGACAGGAGCCATACATAGTTTTAAGACGAGGTATGATAAAACTCATGGAGCAGGGAGAGAGAGGACCCAGAAGCGGTCAGTGAATAAGAGGCAGTGCCAAGAGCTGAGTATCGTCCCCTGCAACCACAATTAGGTGAGTACACACACACACACATGTGAATGACATAACGGAAGGGATTGACTCAGAAGTGTCCTTGTTTGCGGATGATGTGAAGTTAATGACAAGAATCAAATCGGATGAGGATCAGGCAGGACTACAAAGAGACCTGGACAGGCTACAAGCCTGGTCCAGCAACTGGCTCCTTGAGTTTAACCCTGCCAAATGCAAAGTCATGAAGATTGGGGAAGGGCAAAGAAGACCGCAGACACAATATAGTTTAGATGGCCAAAGTCTGCAAACCTCACTCAAGGAAAAAGATCTGGGGGTGAGTATAACACCGAGCATATCTCCTGAGGCGCACATCAATCAGATAAATGCTGCAGCATACGGGCGCCTGGCAAACCTACGGATAACGTTCCGATACCTCAGTAAGGATTCGTTCAAGACTCTGTATACCATTTACGTCAGGCCCATACTGGAGTATGCAGCACCAGTTTGGAATCCACACCTAGTCAAGAACGTCAAGAAATTAGAGAAAGTGCAAAGGTTTGCAACAAGACTAGTCCCAGAGCTACGGGGATTGTCCTACGAAGAAAGGTTTAGGGAAATCGGCCTGACGAAACTGGAGGCTAGGAGGGTCAGGGGAGACATGATAACGACATATAAAATACTACCCGGAATAGACGAGGTGGACAAAGACGGGATGTTCCAGAGATGGGACACAGACACAAGAGGTCACAATTGGAAGTTGAAGACTCAGATGAATCAAAGGGATGTTAGGAAGTATTTCTTCAGTCATAGAGTAGTCAAGCCGTGGAATAGCCTAGAAAGTGAAGTAGTGGAGGCGGGAACATACATAGTTTTAAGGCGAGGTATGATAAAGCTCAGGGAGAGAGGACCTAGTAGCAATCAGTGAAGAGGCGGGGCCAGGAGCTATGAATCGACCCCTGCAACCACAAATAGGTGAGTACAAATAGGTGAGTACACACACACACACAAACACACACACACACACACACACACACACACACACACACACACACACACACACAAACACACACACACACACACACACACACACACACACACACACACACACACATACACACACACACACACAAACACACACAGAACAGATAAGCAGAGGGACACCAGATAGGGAAGAGACAGTAAGAAGCAAGGCGTCAATGGCAGGAACTAATTTGAATCAGAGGATGCTCAGGGAAGCACAGTGGGAGGATGAAAGGGAGAGGGCCATTTTTGTCTATGGGCTCCAAGAAGTAGATGGGGAAACTTACGAGGCAAGGAAACAGGAGGAAAAAAAAACGATTGAAAGCATCATGAAAGCAATAGGAGAGGACGACATGATTCAGCTGACCAATTTTCGGAGAATTGGGTTGTTTGCGAGGGGAAAAAAGCGTCCAGTCAAAGTGATTTTCAAGGCAGATTCAGCTCGAAACCTGATCCAGCGTAGAAAGCATGCCTAAGGGACAATCAGGTGTTCCAGAGTGTGTACCTCGACCGAGACAGAACACAAGAAGAAAGGATGACACTGAAAGAGAGGGTGCAATGTCGCAAGGAGGAATGGGAGGCAAGGTAGGTGGAAAGCAGGAGAAATCAGGCCCATGTGGAAGAACAAACACAACCCCCTCCAGTACCACCCACAGAAGGAGCACAACCATGACAATCCCAAAGCAGTCAAATGACCTAACCCAAAAGTCACTCACTGCTCCCTCTTCCCCATCCCCCTCAGCACAAACCGCACCCCCACAGAAACCCACAGTAACCCACACATCCCCCTCTGCATAAACCCCACCCCCACAGTAACCCTCAGTAACCCGTACATCCCCATCAGCTCAAACCCCACCCCCACAGAAACCCACAGTAACCCACACAATGTACCCTCTCCCCCATCCCCCTCACCACAAACCCCACCCTCACAGTAACCCACAGCAACTCGCACACTGTACCCTTTATCCCCATCCCCCTCACCACAACCCCCTCCCCCATTGTAACCACCCATAGGCCCTCCTCCCCCATCCCCCTCACCCCCCCTTGAAACCCCCATAGGCCCTCTGCCCCCATACCAACCCCCTATAGACCCCTGCTCCCCCTAACCCACCTCTTTCCCCAGACCACAGTTATTGAAAAGTAGTTGAAGGTTTGGTACACGAACGCTGATGGAATAACGAATAAATGTAAGGAGTGGCACAAAAGAATCAAGGAGTTGTCCCCAGACATCATAGTGGTTACAGAAACGAAACTCAATGGGATAATAACAGATGCAATCTTCCCACCTGGATATCAGATCCTGAGGAAGAATAGAAGGAGCAGGGGGGGGGAGGAGGGGTTGCACTACTAATAAAAAAACGGGTGGGGTTATCAAGAAATGGAAGGTATGGACGAGATTGGAGAAAGGGATTACATAGTAGGTACAGTCCAGTCAGGGGAACACAAGGTAGTCATTGCAGCTATGTATAACCCACCACAGAACTGCAGGAGGCCAAAAGAGGAAAATGAGTGCAACAGAGCAATGGTGGACACTCTAGCTGAGGTGGCAAGAAGGGCCCACTCAAGTAGAGCAAAGTTACTGGTCATGGGCGACTTCAATCACAGGGAGATTGATTGGGAAAACCTGGAGCCACATGGGGGTCCCGAAACATGGAGAGCCAAGATGATGGATGTGGTGCTGGCAAATCTCATGCACCAACATGTTAGGGATACTACCAGAGAGAGAGGGGAGGATGAACCAGCAAGACTGGACCTCGTGTTCACCCTGAGTAGCTCAGACATTTAGCACCTCACATATCAAAGGCCCCTTGGAGCTAGTGACCACGTAGTTATGAGCTTTGAATACATTGTGGAGCTAAAAGTGGAGAGGGTTACAGGAGTAGAAATGGAAAAGCTAAACTATAAAAGGGGGCCCTACACAGGAATGAGGACCTTCCTGCAGGAGGTTCAGTGGGAACAGGAGTTGGTAGGAAAATCAGTAAACGAAATGATGGACTTTGTAACAACAAAATGCAAGGAGGCAGAGGAAAGGTTTGTTCCCAAGGGTAACAGAAATAATGGGAAGGACAGAACGAGCCCTTGGTTTCCCCGAAGGTGCAGGGAGGCAAAAACTAAGTGCTCTAGAGAATGGAAAAGGTACAGAAGGCAAAGGACTCAGGAGAATAAAGAGATTAGTCCATGAGCCAGAAACGAGTATGCACAGATAAGGAGGGAGGCACAGTGGCAGTATGAAAATGACATAGCATCGAAAGTCAAGTCTGACCCGAAACTACTCTACAGCCACATCAGGAGGAAGACAACAGTCAAGGACCAGATAATCAGGCTGAGGAAAGAAGGTGGGGAGCTCACAAGAAACGACCAGGAGGTATGTGAGGAGCTCAACATGAGATTTCAGGAAGTATTTACAGTGGAGGCTGAAGGGACAATAGGAAGACAAAACAGTGGCGTACAGCAACAAGGGATATACCAACAAGTGTTGGATGAATTACACACAACTGAGGAGGAGGTGGAGAAGCTCCTAAGTGACCTTGATACCTCAAAGGCGATGAGACCGGACAACATCTCTCCGTGGGTCCTTAGAGAGGGAGCAGGGACACTACGTGTGTCACTCACCAAAATCTTCAACACTTCCCTTGAAACTGGGCAACTACCTGAAGTATGGAAGAAGGCAAATGTAGTCCCCATCTTTAAGAAGGGAGACAGAAATGAAGCACTAAATTATAGACAAGTGTCACTGGCATGTATAGTATGCAAAGTCTTGGAAAAGATTATCAGGAGGAGAGTGGTGAAGCACCTGGAGTGGAACAAGATTATAAAAGACAGCCAACACGGATTCATGGAAAGCAAATCCTGTCATAAACCTACTAGAGTTTTATGACAAGGTAACCGAAGTAAGAAATGAAAGGGAGGGGTGGGTCGATTGCATTTTCTTGGACTGCAAGAAGGCCTTCGACACAGTTCCACAAGAGATTAGTACAGAAGCTAGAGGAACAGGCACGTATAACAGGAAGGGCACTGCAATGGATCAGAGAATACCTAACATGGAGGCAACAGCGAGTCATGGTCCGTGATGAGGTATCACAGTGGGCGCCAGTGACAAACGGGGTCCCACAGGGGTCAGTCCTGGGACCAGTGCTATTCTTGGTATATGTGAACGACATGACGGAAGGGATAGACTCAGAAGTGTCCCTGTTTGCAGATTACGTGAAGTTAATGAGGAGAATTAAATCAGACTCGGACCATACAGGTCTACAAAGAGACCTGGACAGGCTGGATGTGTGGTCCAGAAACTGGCTCCTAGAATTTAACCCCGCCAAATGCAAAGTCATGAAGATCGGAGGAGGGCAATGAAGACCGCAGACAGAGTATAGGCTATGTGGCCAAAGGCTGCAAACCTCACTCAAAGAGAAAGACCTAGGAGTGAGTATAATACCGAGTACATCGCCAGAAGCACACATTAACCAGATAACTGCTGCAGCATATGGGCGCTTGTCAAACCTGAGAATAGCGTTCCGGTACCTCAGTAAGGAATCGTTCAAGACTTTATACACTGTGTACGTCAGGCCCATACTGGAGTACGCAGCACCAGTTTGGAACCCACACCTGGTCAAACACGTCAAGAAATCATAGAAAGTGCAAAGGTTTGCAACAAGGCTAGTTCCAGAGCTAAGGGGAATGCCCTATGAAGAAAGGTTAAGGGAAATCGGTCTGACAACACTGGAGGACAGGAGGGTCAGGGGAGACATGATAACGACATACAAAATACTGCGTGGAATAGACAAGGTGGACAGAGACAGGATGTTCCAGAGATGGGACACAGAAACAAGTGGTCGCAATTGGAAGCTGAAGACTCAGATGAGTCAAAGGGATATTAGGAAGTATTTCTTCAGTCATAGAGTAGTTAGGAAGTGAAATAGTCTGGCAAGCGATGTAGTGGAGGCAGGAATTATACATAGTTTTAAGACGAGGTATGATAAAGCTCATGGATGAGGGGGAGAGAGGACCTAGTAGCGGTCGGTGAAGAGGCGGGGCCAGGAGCTGAGTTTCGACCCCTGCAACCACAATTAGGTGAATTAGGTGAGTACACACACACACACACACACACACACACACACACACACACACACACACACACACACTCGCACACACACACACACACACACACACACACACACACACACACACACACACACACACACACACACACACACACACACACACACACCACACACAAAGAAAGGCAGAAACTGAGGGAGATGGTACAAAGACGAAAGGAGGAAAGACAGAAGGTGAAGATGGAGACGGACAGAACCCAGACTCAGAAGGAAGATCAAATGCAGCCTCCCTCACAACCACCTATAGAAACCCCCCAACCAGGACAACCCCAATGCAACCAAACATTCTAACCCAAAACAAACATGCCATACCCAATGCCCCTACCCACCTCATTACAAACTCTACCCCCACAGCAACCACCCATAGTTCTTTATCAGGTCTCCCACTTCCTCAACCCCAAGGTACCCCCCAGACCACAGTTTTAGAAAAGAAGTTGAAGGTTTGGTATACAAATGCAGATGGAATACCAAATAATTGTGAGGAGTGGCATGAAAGAATCATGGAGACATCCCCAGACATAATAGCACTCACAGAAACAAAACTCACCAGGATGATATGAGACGCAATCTTTCCACCCAGATATTAAATCCTCAGGAAAGATAGAGGGAGTGGAGAGAGTAGCAGGAATAGGATGGAAAAAAACAAACTACAAAAGGGGGGCCTACACAAGCATGAGGAACTTCCTGCAAGACATTTAGTGGGAGAGAGAACTGGCAGGAAAACCAGTAAAAGAAATGATGGACTATGTGACAACAAAATGCAAGGAAGCAGAGGAGACGTTTGTTCCCAAGGGAAACAGAAAGAATGGGAAGACCAGAACGAGTCCATGGTTCACCCAAAGATGTAGGGAGGAAAAAACTATGTGTATTAGAGAATGGAAAAAGTACAGAAGAAAAAGGACCCAGGAAAATAAAGAGATTAGCTGAAGAGCCAGGAACGAATATGCACAGATAAGAAAGGAGGCTCAGCGACAATACGAAAATGACACAGCATCGATAGTCAAGCCTGACCCGAAACTGTTGTATAGTCACATCAGGAGGGAAACAACAGTCAAGGACCAGGTAATCAAACTGAGGAAGGATGATCGGGAGTTTACAAGAAACGACCAAGAGGTATGTGAGGAGCTCAGCATGAGATTTAAAGGAGTATTTACAGTGGAAACTGGTATGACTCCAACAAGTGCTGGATGACGTACACATAACCGAGGAGGAGGTGAAGAAGCTACTATGCGAATTTGACACCTCAAAGGCAGTGGAACTAGACAAGACCTTTCCGTGGGTCCTTAGAGAGGGAGCAGAGATGCTGTGTGTGCCGCTAACATAGATCTTCAACACATCCATTGAAACTGGGCAACTCCTTGAGGTATGGAAGATAACAAATGTAGTCCCAATTTTTAAAAAAGGAGACAGACATGAGGCATTAAACTACAGACCTGTGTCACTAACGTGTATAGTATGCAAAGTCATGGAGAAGATCATCTGGAGGAGAGTGGTAGAGCAACTTGAAAGAAACAAGTGAATAATTGACAAACCTACTGGAGTTTTATGACACGGTGACAGAAGTAAGACAAGAGAAGGGTGGATAGACAGCATTTTCTTGGAGTGCAAGAAGGTCTTCCACACAGTTCCTCAAAAGAGGTTACTGCAAAAGCTAGAGGATCAGGCACACATAACAGGAAAGGCACTGCAATGGATCAGAGAATAACTGACAGGGAGGCAACAACAAGTCATAGTACGTGACGAGGTGTCAGAGTGGGTGCCTGTGACAAGCAGGGTTCCACAGGGGTCAGTCCTAGGACTTGTGCTGTATTTGGTATATGTGAATGACATATCGGTAGGGATAGACTCAGAAGTGTCCTTGTTCGCAGATGATGTGAAGTTAATGAGGAAAATCAAATCGGCCTAGGATCAGGCAGGACTACAAAGAGGCCTGGACAAGCTACAAGCCTGGTCCAGCAACTGGCTCCTTGAATTTAACCCTGCCAAATGCAAAATCTAGGTGGACAAAGACTGCAAACCTCACTCAAGAAAAAAGATCTTCGGGTGAGTATAACACCGAGCACATCTGAGGTGCACATCATTCAGATAACTGCTGCAGCGTACGGGCGTCTGGCAAACCTAAGGATAGCATTCCGATACCTCAGTAAGGAATCGTTCAAGACTCCGAACATCATTTACGCCAGGCCCATACTGGAGTATGTAGAACCTGATTGGAATCCACACCTGGATCCCAAACTGAAAGGTGCAAAGGTTTGCAACAAGACTAGTCCCAGAGCTAAGGGGATTGTCTTACGACGAGAAGTTAAGGGAAATCGGCGTGACAAGAGTGGAAGACAGGAGGGTCAGGGGTGACATGATAACGACATATAAAATACTGCGCAGAATAGGCAAGGTGGACAAAGACAGGATGTTCCAGAGATGGGACTCAGAAACAAGAGGTCACAACGGAAGTTGAAGACTCGGATGAGTCAAAGGGATGTTAGGAAGTATTTCTTCAGTCATTGAGTTGTGAGGCAGTGGAATAGCATAGAAAGTGACTTAGTGGAGGCGGGAACCAAACAGTTTTAAGACGAGGTTTGATATAGCTCATGGAGCAGGGAGAGAGAGGACCCAGTAGCAATCAGTGAAGAGGCGGGGACAGGAGCTATGAATCGACCCCTGCAACCACAAATAGGTGAGTACAATTAGGTGGGTACACACTCACACAAACACACACACACGCACACACCGATATGTCATTCACATATACCATGGTTTACCCAAAGGTGCAGGGAGGCAAAAACCAAGTGTGCTAGGGAATGGAAGAAATATAGAAAGTAAAGGACCCAGGAGAATAAGGAGAGCAGTCGTAGAGCCAGAAACGAATATGCACAGATAAGAAGGGAGGCCCAAAGACAATATGAAAATGACATAGCAGCGAAAGCCAAATCTGACCCGAAACTGTTGTACAGCCACATCAGGAGGAAAACAACAGTCGAGGACCAGGTAATCAGGCTAAGGAAGGAAGGAGGAGAGACAACAAGAAATGACCTTGAAGTATGTGAGGAACTCAACAAGAGATTCAAAGAAGTGTTCACAGAGGAGACAGAAGGGGCTCCAGAAAGACGGAGAGGTGGGGCACACCACCATGTGCTGGACACAGTGCACACAACCGAGGAAGAAGTGAAGAGGCTTCTGAGTGAGCTAGATATCTGAAAGGCAATGGGGCCAGATAACATCTCCCCATGGGTATTGAGAGAGGGAGCAGAGGCGCTATGTGTACCCCTAACAACAATATTCAATACATCTATCGAAACAGGGAGATTGCCTGAGGCATGGAAGACAGCAAATGTAGTCCCAATCTTTAAAAAAGGAGACAGACATGAAGCATTAAACCACAGACCAGTGTCACTGACATGTATAGTATGCAAAATCATGGAGAAGATTATCAGGAGAAGAGTGGTGGAACACCTAGAAAGGAATGATCTCATCAACAGCAGCCAACATGGTTTCAGGGACGGGAAATCCTGTGTCACAAACCTACTGCAGTTCTATGACATGGTAACAGCAGTAAGACAAGAGAGAGAGGGGTGGGTGGATTGCATATTCTTGGACTGCAAGAAGGCGTTTGACACAGTTCCACACAAGAGATTGGTGCAAAAACTGGAGGACCAAGCAGGGATAACAGGGAAGGCACTACAATGGATCAGGGAATACTTATCAGGAAGACAGCAGCAAGTCATGGTACGTGGCGAGGTGTCAGAGTGGGCACCTTTGACCAGCGGGGTCCCACAGGGGTCAGTCCTAGGACCAGTGCTGTTTCTGGTATTTGTGAACGACATGACGGAAGGAATAGACTCTGAGGTGTCCCTATTTGCAGATGACGTGAAGCTGATGAGAAGAATTCATTCGATCCCAAGACCAGGCAGAACTACGAAGGGATCTGGACAGGCTGCAGACCTGGTCCAGCAATTGGCTCCTGGAGTTCAATCCCACCAAGTGCAAAGTCATGAAGATTGGGAAGGGCAAAAAGACTGCAGATGGAGTACAGTCTAGGGGACCAGAGACTACAAACCTCACTCAAGAAAAAAGATCTTGGGGTGAGTATAACACCAGGCACATCTCCTGAAGCGCACGTCAACCAAATAACTGCTGCAGCATATTGGTGCCTAGCAAACCTTAGAACAGCATTCCTACATCTTAATAAGGAATCGTTCAGGACCCTGTACACCGTGTACGTTAGGCCCATATAGGAGTATGCGGCACCAGTTTGGAACTCACACCTAGCCAAGCACGTAAAGAAACTAGAGAAAGTGCAAAGGTTTGCAACAAGACTAGTCCCAGAGCAAAGAGGTATGTCTTACGAGGAGAGGTTAAGGGAAATCAACCTGACGACACTGGAGGACAGGAGAGATAGGGAGGACATGATAACGACATACAAAATAATGAGAGGAACTGACAAGGTGGACAAAGACAGGATGTTCCAGAGATTGGACACAGCAACAAGGGGACACAGTTGGAAGTTGAAGACACAGATGAATCGCAGGGATGTTAGGAAGTATTTCTTCAGCCACAGAGTAGTCAGGAAGTGGAATAGTTTGGGAAGCGATGTAGTGGAGGCAGGATCTATACATAGCTTTAAGCAGAGGTATGATAAAGCTCACGGTTCAGGGAGAGTGACCTAGTAGCGACCAGTGAAGAGGCGGGGCCAGGAGCTCGGACTCGACCCCTGCAACCTCAACTAGATGAGTACAACTATGTGAGTACACACGCACACACACACACACACACACACACACACACACACACACACACTATACAACAGGCCTAGTGTCTAATCGACATGTGCCTAGGACAAAATGGTAACTAACACGCACACTGCTCACAGCGGAAGTAAGCTGGAACATAAATTAGAAGTATGTTGGTTACATTAACTTACCGAAGATGTGAAAATATCCAGGTCCGTCACCTGCCGCCATCTTGAATCTTGAAGCGTCCAGCAATCGTCTCTGTGAATTATAAACAAGAATATGAATCCAAACAAATTTATGGGCCAGACAAATGTAGAATAAACAGTTAGAATTTTGCTCACCTAAATTTTCGTGTTAATAATTATCATAATGTAAAAGAAGAATTTTGGTTGAAAATGTATTGACAGAATTTATGAGCCCTGATATACCTGGAATATACCTGGAGAGGGTTTCGGGTCTGATCAACCTGACTGTTACTGTTGGCCGCACGCAAACTGACAAATGAACCACAGCCCGGCTGGTCAGGTACTGACTTTAAGTGCTAGTCCAGTGCCTTCTTGAAGACAGCCAGGGGTCTATTGGTAATCCCCCTTATGTATGCTGGAATGTAGTTGAGCAGTAGTGGGCCCCGGACACTTACTGTGTTGTCTCTCAGTGTACTCGTGGCGCCCCTGGCGGGAGCACTGGCCAACGCAGTGGAGGGAGCTGTTCGGTCTTTAAACTAGAAATAGATAGTGGTATGGGATTTCGTGGAAAATCAATGACTTCTGAGTGTAGCGACAGTGTGAGTTTTAAGGAAACCAGTTATAGGCAGAATTTAGGAAGAATTGTTGGTGAACATAGGAAAGCCAGTGGCATTAGGTTATAAGGAGAGTAACAGGCATAATGGAGGAACAGAAATGAGCAGGAAGAAAAAAGAGAAGGGAGGATTTCTGAAAATATATTACACTAATAGTCGTAGTGATTCGCTGCCTGACCTCGGTGGAGTGCGGTTGTGCTCTGCACCCCTCTGCTGTTTTCAGGCAAGCTACCTTGTACCAACATGGCGCTGAGTGTGACTAGGCGTGTGAACACCATCGGTATAGAGCTGCTTCGTGGGGCAATTTCACCCTCTTCAGCACAGGTGTTACTCCCGACCATTATTAGGGAGACGTATTGTATCCAGGACGATGAGGTGTATGGTGTTGCCCTGAATGGGGCATACAGAATCTTCATCAAACTGAATTCCACGTCCATGTAGGAGTCTTTGGTGACGAGATTCCAAGACGTGAGGCTTGACGCTACTCCAGCTGTGAAGGTGCGTTTGATCGACGTACTCGCCATTTTAAACGGGGGTTAAGATTCGTAATGTCCCATTTGAGGCAGATGAGGCTGAAAACAGGAGTGTTTTCGAGGCATATGGGACCGTATATCTGGCACAACAGGGCAAGGGGATGGCTGGTGCTTGCATGGGCCGTCTGGAGGGAACCTTTTCCCTGAAGAGGGACTCTGAGACACCCCATACTGTTTTACGTCGTGTTGGAGGACTTCAGAACGCAAGTTATGGTATCGACGCCGGACAGAGACGCACATTCAGGTTATGGGGCGTACGACCACATGGCGGCAGCGTGTGTGAAGCTGAGGAGGGCGCCCGCACAAGCTGGTGAAGCACCAGTTACCAGTGTGGTAGCTGTTGTTGAGAGCCCCACGCAAAAGCAAGGGTTTTGAACACTTTTTGGAGTGAAGGGGTAGAGGATCCCATAGAGGAGACTGGCGTGTTGTAGGTAAGCTGTGACATAACAGGAACTGTTACTAGGCAGAAGAAAAGTGCAGAAGTGCAAGTGCAGGGGGAGGTACAGGCTCTCGAGGAAGAGCTTCAGTAAGTGTTGAGGACATTGACGCAGCCTGCTGAGGATGTTGTTCCTGAGCTCGTGAGAAGCACGGCATTGCCTGTGGAGGAATGTGATGATAAAAACCATAGCAAGGGATGACGGGCCAAGCAGTAAGCGTGAGATGTCGCCGTGTGCCGCGGAACGGGGCTGTGGAGGTTGAGGTTCATCGTGAGGAAACCTAGGAAGACTACATGGAAGTGGAGGGAAATCACGAGGAAGAGAACGGCGGCTTTCAGACTCAGATGAGTTCTGACGCGGTCTGGGAGGAAGAAGAGTACTGTCGAGGTAGTCAGGATAAGAAACATTGCAAGAAAAAAGGGGGGGGGGGTTGATGGTGTGAAGCCCTGTGCTGGCTCTGGGGCAGGAGGCCCTGGGATGAATGAAGAGAGGAGGAAGGGTTGGAAACTATAAAGGGGCCCTTTAGGTGAAATGACTGTGAACGTAAATGGACTGTGTAATAGTGTGAAGAGGGAATGGTTTCGAATGTTTCTGTGTAAATATAGGGTGGATGTAGTGTTTTCTGCAAGAACAAAAATTTCAAGGAGGGGAGAGAGCTGGAGGTGGCGGGTTTCAGGGCATGACTCGCTATCTGCACGTCTGAAAGGTGGGTGGGTATATTGATCAGGGAGGGGAGCCCGTTTGTGTTGATAAGAAGTGAGGAGGGAGGGGGAGGGTGTTGCGTGTGGATGGGTGGTGGATTTGGGGGAGAGGTAACCTTTGTAAGTGTGTATGCACCATCTGAGAAAATGTTTAAAATAAAGCAGGAATTTGTATGTGATGACCTAGTTTTCTTCTTACGTGGTTTACCTGCAGTGGCCTCGTTTTGGGGGGGACTGGAACTGTGTTATCAGGAGGGCTGATGTGGAACCAAAAGGGCGGGGCACATGTCGGCGGCCTTACGAACCTCTTGAGGGATATTCAGTTGAGGATGCATTGGAGGGGGAGTGTGGGAGGTAGAGCACACTTTCGTGAGGAGGGGTTATGCGGCTCGGTTAGATAGGTTGTACATTTCTCAAGGGGTCTTGGTAAAGTTTTTCCGCACAATAGAGGTAGCTTATTCGGATCATAAGGCGGTCGTGGCAGAGGTGGGATGGGAGTCACTGGCGGATATCTCTAGAGGTTATTGGAAGTTAAATACGAGTGTGTTAGGAGATGAGGAGGGGTTGGAGGGATTTACAGCACTGTGGGAGGGGTTAAGTATGGAGGTACATGGGATGTGGTAGCATAGTGGGATGGAGTGGCTAAAGAACGAATTAGGCAATATTACGTGAGAGAAGGGAAATGAATTAATTCTTTAAAATATGGGCTGGCCAACTATTTGGAGGACACGTTAAGGAGTTGCTATGCGAGAGGGGCAGTGGCGGGTATTTATCCTATGGATGACATACTGGCACTTCAAGGGGAGGCTGCACGAGCTACAAGATGAGAGGTTCCAAGCGGTGAGGGTAATGGAAGGTGTGGAAGAGGTGTTATGGGGCGATAGGCCTTCGTTGTGTGTATTGCATAGGCAAAAGCAACGGCAGCAGGCAACAGCTATTCCATGGTTGGAGGTTCATGAGTCGGTAGGTGGGTATAGGGTGGGTCAGGTTATACAAGCCACAGATGGAATGGGTGTGTTTGCGGACGAGTGGTATGGAAAGTATTGGCAAAGGGATGGGGTAGGAGCTGGGGGTTTAAAACAGGTGTGTGAGAATGTGATATGTCTGTTGGGAAAGAGTGATAGGGAAGCATTGCGAGGGGAAATAACTGAGGGAGAAACATGGAAGGCTTTAAGTGAAATGCATAAGGGTAAAGCTCCAGGACTCGATGGACTCCCGGCAGAGTTTTATCTACAGCATTGGGAGCTAATGAGGGGTTTTTTGGTTAGGTTATTAAATTTAATGAAGGAGAGGAGAGAATTGGGAAAGAAGCAGGCAACAGCTGTAGTAGTATTGGTACCGAAGGGTAAGGGGCAACATACACTTAGAGACTACCGGGCAATATCGTTGTTATGCACATATTATAAGCTGTTTGCCAAAATTTTGGGGAATCGGTTTAAATGCGTACTGGATAGAGTAGTATCGAGAACTCAGTTTGGGTTGCCAGGGAGGTCTATGGTGGAGGGACATGGGTTCCTAAGGGATTTCGTGGAAGCAAAAGGGGGGGAGGGGGGTTTGGTGGCTTTAGACTGGCAGGGTGCATATGACAGAGTGGAACGAGAAGCATTGAGAGCATTGTATAGCAGTTAGGGAAATCACAGTCAGACTGACCCGCGAGCTAAACATCTGGTTCCTAGATGATGGCACACTAGCAGGTACGAAGGAGTCCCTCATACATGATCTTACACAGGTAATGACACAGGGACAGGAAATGGGTCACATCCTGAATCCATCCAAATGTGAAATCATCTAAGTCAATCAACAAGTGATAAATGCAGTGAGATCAAAGCTACCAGGAGCAGCAGTCATTGCCCCCACAAACAGTGTCTTACTAGGAGCACCTCTGGGAAGCAATGCCATTGACACAATTCTCAGGAGAATTGGAAGAGTTAAGGAGAATGGAACAACGAATAGGCAATCTGGACACCCACGATGCCTTGTACCTTCTCACAAAGTGCTTGAGTCTGCCCAGGTTGACATATTTCCTAAGATGTGCACCTTCATATGATAACCCTATACTGCACGAATATGACAGTATCCTGAAGCAGATTTTTACGAAAGTACTTAATCTTACTCTAGAAGACGGGCAGTAGAACCAAGCTGCACTTCCAGTCAGACTAGGAGGCATTGGTGTCCGCAAGTCATCACAGATTGCGCTACCTGCTTTTCTGTCCTCATGTATTGCATCCAGAGGGCTTGTAGCAGCGATTAGGGACAAGATTGGAGTCCAGGACCAAAAGTTCATTGACGGAGCCATGATCTGGGATAATCTAATGGGCTCTGAAACCAGACCTGCTTCCCCAACAACTACAAACAATTGCACTGGGATGGTCTAATAGTGGAAAATATAGCCTCAACAATGCTTCAGAGTGTGTCACGGAAGGATAGAGCCCGCCTCTTGGCAGTGAGAGCACATCATGCAGGGGATTTTCTGTTGGCTGTTCCCAACTACAGCCTCGGCACACGCCTCGATCCACAGACCATCCGCATCGGTGTTGCCCTTCGACTTGCCTCCCCTATTCTCGCCGAACACAGGTGTATTTGTGGCAGTGAAGCAGCAGACCGATACGGGTACCACGGTCTTGTGTGCCGTAAATCCGAGGGAAAGACTGCAAGACATGAGGAGGTTAATACCATTATCAAGAAGAGCCTCACAACAGCCGGATGCCCAGCAGTAAGGGAGCCACCCCAACTATGCAGATCTGATGGCAGCCAGAAGCGTCCAGATGGTATCACCCTTCAAGCCTGGACAGATGGGAAGCAGGTGGTGTGGGACTATACATGTGCATCTACCTTGGCTGATACCTATCTCCAATACACCAGAGAGGAAGGAGGGGCAGCTGCCAGCTTCAGGAAGTTCCAAAAGTCTAGAAAATATGGAGAACTTGCCCATCATTATATGTTTGTCCCCATAGGCTCAGAGACCCTTGGCTCATGGGGAAAGAATGCATCTAAATTCCTTAAGGAGCTGGGAAAAAGACTCATCAGGGTAACTAGAGATCCCAGGGCAGCTAGTTTTCTGTTCCAGTGGCTCAGTGCGGCTGTTCAAAGGGGTAATGCCTGCTGTATTTTGGGCACACGCCCCAGCTCTGAGGAGCTGGATGAGATTTTCGCCCTATAATCGGTGATACACACGTAACAACATGCACCGTGTATGCCACCTTTATATCAACAACGTATCTCTTAAATCTTTTGTACCATATTATGTAATAAAATATTTCTACTGGTAAAAAAAAAATGGAAAGATGGGGTGGTAGGGAAAGTGGAATATTCAAACGGCTTCAAGAAGAAATCCAAATATTCATCCTTGAAGCCTTTTTATCCACTTATATATATATATATAAATATATATATATATATATTATATATATATATTATATATATATATATATATATATATATATATATATATATATATATATATATATATATATATATATATGCCACTGGCAGGTCATGAGCCATTTTAAGAACAGTCTCTCTGCATTGACTTGGAACAACTAAGATGGAATAGTCTATCTCATCTGAATTTAATTTGAATACTGACTTGTACAAGATATCTTTTATATATTCAAATTTATATGAAAAGTTTTTCCTTTGGATAACTTGATTTTGTTTAGCGGCATTATGGCAATTCTGAAGAAAAGGGCAATTACGTTGTAAATTGACAAAAGAGTCCTTTGATATATCTAAAGGCTTGAAGTCAGGGAAAATCAAAGGATGGACAGTAGGAGAAGCCTGGGCTTTGGTCTGAGCCCTAGTCAAGACATTTATAGTATCGGAGGTGATATCTTCACTTTCATCTAACAAGTGAACCGGTGATCCTACTTCCTCACTTTCGAGAGTAGCATCACTGGTTTTTGGAAATATAAACACAAATGCAGTATAATGTGATCCTTTATTGACTACGTTTCGCCCACACAGTGGGCTTTTTCAAGTCACAAACAGAACTACCTAGTTCTGTTTGTGACTTGAAAAAGCCCACTGTGTGGGCGAAACGTAGTCAATAAAGGATCACATTATACTGCATTTGTGTTTATATTTCCATTGTGTCGGTATTTTATACCATTTATTTCCATCACTGGTTTTTAATCCCACATGAATATCGCGAGACATTGTCTCATCTGAACTTTCGAGGGGCTTCTCTGACTCTACAGGAAGAGGATCTGAAAAGCTTATGTCCACCTTTGGCGATGAAAGGTCAACCTCAGAAGGAAGAATGGCACCTTTTACATTACCTATTAGTACGGAGCAAGAAGTGATGGGAGCTAGTACGGCTTCAGACCAACCTGTGAACCATTTAGACCTAATGTAACAACGGATGGTAGGAAAAGTGTCCGTACGGCCCAAGTAGTCTGAAAGTATAGCAGAGGAATGAGTCTCTTTAAGGTTAGGGAACAGCTTATCAGAAATGACTATACATGTGCATCCAGTGTCTCGTAAAATGGTAGATACATTAAGTCCATTAACTGTTCCTGAACAGAAGGGTGCTTGGTCATTACAGTCTTTAAAACATCTTCCAACTTTTTGGACCTTCTTAGAAGGACAATCTGGACGTTTATGTCCCTTAACACCACACAAATGACAAACAGGAATAAAAGAAGTCATTTTACTTTCCACTAGAGGCTTGCCCTTAGGGTTCGATCCCTTTAGGTCTTTATAGGAATTGTGAGCCTCAGTGTACAGGTCAGCAGCCTCAGCTTTAATCAGGTTACGTTCTCTGATGAATGTTCGTATCTGATGGGGAAGAGCTGTCAGGAACTGATCAGCAACCATGAAGTCTCTAAGAGATTCATAACTGCGATCAATTCCTGAACTCTCGATCCAAAAGTCGAACAAACGAAAGAGTGTTACCTGTAGCTGCTGAAAGTTCTGGCCAGGCTGTAAGGTGGCATACCTGAAATCTTTCCTGTAAGAATTTGTGGTTTTTTGATATGCTTTAAGGATTGCCTTCTTCAGTAGGTTATAATTACATATGATATCCTGCGACAAAGTTGCATAGATATTCAAAGCAGTACCAGAAAATAACATTCCTAACCTGGTAGCCCAGGTGTCAGCAGGCCATTCACAGAGGGTAGCGGTATTTTCAAACCTGATAATGTATGAAGTTGTCTTCCCCCTCTGTGAAGGGAGGTAAATTAGGTGTTGGAATATGTGCACTAGCTGCACGTTGTTCCATTACTCCTTCATCTAATTCATCTAATTCAAGGCGAGCTTGTTCGAGCTCGCGATCCTTTTCTCTCTCCCTTAACTCATATTCTCTGTCCTTTGCTCTTTCCTCAAGTTCCCTTAATTTAACTTGCTCTTCACGTACTTTAGCTCTCTCCTCACGATCAAGTCTATCACGCTCCTTTTTGTCTTCTCTTTCCCTTTCTGTCTTTCTTCTCTCTCAGTTCTCTCTCTTTCAAGTCTTTCCTGGATCTTAGCACTAATGAAAGATTCTAAATTTTTTCCCTGTTATTCCTAACTTACTTCCAGCATTCATCCAAAACTGGTATTCATCCATACTTGCAAGAATAACTTAAACTACCAGGGGAAAATGAAACTGGTATTTACCAAAACGGAGGGCTCAATTCCTGCTCCGCTCAAACTTTAAATAAACCAGAGGGCTCGATCCCTGCTTCAATTAAACAATATGTACTAATGAAAACGAAGGGTTCTATGCCGGCTCCGAGCAAACAGTAAGTAGAATGGGGTCCCTTGACCATCCAATCTTCTCACCAACAAATCAAGAGTGTCCTATGACAGTTCCCTTGATATAATAAAGAGCTCAATGAAACAAATTGTCACTGGAAAATCTCGGGTCCCTAGAGTCTAATCCTCCAAAGTGTTTCAAGCTTACATAAAAAGGTGGCAGAATTAAATATTATATCCTGCCTGACTTGACTTACAATAAATTGAGACTATAACAATCACCAAATCTTTTAAATACCTGTACTGTAGTCCTACCATAGAGAATGATTACTCATGGCTGGTGGTAACCGTCTGTGGTATGCGGCGTTGAAGTTCCAATGGTAGATTCGAGATGGAGTTGAATCTTGATTCTGTAGAGTTGATCCTGGCAAGGTCGCCACTTGTGAAGGCTTACTCAGCCCTGTAACAACTTCAGGCAGTATTACCAAGGCTGGCTCCTCCTCAGGAAAATTAATGAATAGAAAAAGAAATAATAACAGACAAACAAACACTATTATATAGAAATTTAAAATATAAAACACTTAAATATGAAATATTAATCCTACATTAAAGAAAATGAAAAAATGAAAAATATAAATGATAACTTAATTCAACGCTAATATATATAGGGGTGTCTGGTGTTGGTGACACTGTGTTGTTGAAATCGTAGCCGTTGCTGATGATGGGGGGGAAGGGTCGCAGGTGTTGGTTACGACCCACTGGCTAGTTCTTCACAGTAGATAGGGCCTTGAGTATTCTATCCCGATGACAGGAAAGCAGGTTCTTTAACGCTGCAATGATGAGGGGTTACGTCTTGCAATTTCATACAGGTGCACAGGTAATTAAATCCAAAATGGGACGTCTCCAGGACGTTAGTCCGTCTCCTTCTGTTCTTCTCGTTGATTGACAGGTGACCCTCACTGTCATCCAAGCTGAAAATATAGACAGGTTACCCACTGCTTAAAAATCACTCTCCATGGCAAGTACAATACCTAAAAGATGTGGTGATTATTACAACAGTCAACCTAGAGCAAGACTGAAAAGATTAAGTTTATTATTGGTCAAAAGTGAAGCTTTCAACCAATAAATCCACTAGAATACAAGGCAGGCTGTGAGTCGAGTGATTTACTGTTTGACCAGAGCCCCACACGTCACCTTTCGGGGGGGGGGGGGAAGAAGGAGGGGAAGGGATAGCGGGAGCTAGACTGACCCTACCTTAACAAGCAGCCGGCAGACAAACTATCACTTTAGGGGTGGGGGAGAAAAGGCAGGAATAGCGGGAGCTGGACTTACCCTACCTTAACAAGTAGCCGGCAGACAAACTATCACTTTAGGGGTGGGGGAGAAAAGGCAGGAATAGCGGGAGCTGGACTTACCCTACCTTAACAAGCAGCCAGCAATGAAACTATTGTTACTATATACTCCCTTGCTACTCCTATCTATTGAACTTTTCCCTCACATCAACAAAGTACTTGATCATCTCACTATTGAAAAAACTGGATTGTAGATCTACAATCCTGTCAGACACTGCAACTTCTTGGGATCTTAATACTTGGGAATTCATTGCTTGCCTAACCCTTAGGCACGACATACTTCCACACTGAACAAATGTGACACCACCTACGACTGCTGCACCTCTCCTGCCTACGGTTTATAAGCTGCTTCTCCGCACTTATGCCGTATTCTATTCAAGATTGATGGACTGACCACATCGACTCAAGGCTGAGGGACTGATTACCTCATTCTCCTCCTGTTCTTCAAGATTCTCCTTTGTATGGACTGATAAAGCCACTGCGTGACGAAACGTTTCTTCAGTAAAGATACCCAAGAGTTGCACATGTGTCTAATTTATCAACGTGTCGGCTCTCTAAACCATTGATATACAATCCTGTCAGACACTGCAACTTCTTGGGATCTTAATACTTGGGAATTCTTCGCTTGCCTAACCCTTAGGCACGACCTACTTCCACATTGAACAAATGTGACACCACCTACGACTGCTGCACATCTCCTGCCTATGGTTTATAAGCTCCTTCTCCGCACTTATGCCGTATTCTATTCAAGATTGATGGACTGACCACATCGACTCAAGGCTGAGGGACTGATTACCTCATTCTCCTCCTGTTCTTCAAGATTCTCCTTTGTATGGACTGATGAAACCACTGTGTGGCGAAACGTTTCCTCAGTAAAGATACCCAAGAGTTGCACATGTGTCTAATTTATTATACTGTAACCTCCCTTAGAGGAGTAGCTGGTTCCCTTCTGCGTGTCCGAGGTCAGACTTCCCTCACCTTTTCTATCCAAGGTAGAGACTTTACTGCTTCTTTCCTTGTTGTTGACCAGATTACCTTCCCTGGTGACCTACTGGGATTTGCATCTATGAGAGACTTACGTATTGTACTTGACCCGTACCGATAGCATGCCCAAATTTACGACTTGATCATTCCATTTTGGGGTTACCAGCTTGGATCCGAGATATGCCATACTGCCGCAGAGTATGACGGTCAGATTAAGTCCTTACAGGCCAATGCATTTTCCAGTAGCGTACCCAAGCGGTCAGGCACTAGTAACTCTGTCACTCCCATCTGTGTTCCACCTACACCTTCAGACATGCAAGATAGTGTATTGCCTCAAGTGTCCGAGGATGCTCAGACTTCCTTGAGTGCTCAGCCTATCTCTGCAATGTCTGCTAGTCCAAGTAGTAGTTTCTCCACAGGGGACGCCTTGTCGGAAAACAATTACTTGAAACTAGTAATGCCATCTCTTGTTGATGTCACATGGCGTCTGCAGAAAGACGTCTCTGTTGCGGCTAGTGCTCTCACTAGAGTGTGTGTTCTTGTTCCTAGTGTTCCAGATGGTGATAACGTCCTAGTTGACAGTGATTCCTGCAAGGTCAAGGGTTTATTTGTTGAACCTTCCTTACATGTTGTAAGAGACAGTAAGATCCATTTATTCCTTGCTAACACTTTGGGTCACAGTGTTCGTCTCAGAGCAAATACTAATCTTGTTGACCTGGTTCACTATCCTTACCCTGTTCAAGTACACCTGACCAGTGGGTCAGTGCTATTTCAACAAAGGAGACCTCATCCACTCCACTGGATCAATCCATTCCACCAGTTGAGGAGAAAGACTTAGCTCCCACTGACTTCCCAGATGAAGTCAAGTGTTTGTTGACTCTGTTGAACAAACGTCGTAAAGCCATTGCCTTACCAGGTGAGAAGATGGGTATAACGAACTTATTGTCCCATTGTATTCCACTTGAACCTGGTACTAGACCTATCTATATACCTGCGTACAGAATGCCTCATTCCCAAGTTGCTGTCGCAGAAGAATTGATCAATCAAATGCTCGATGATGGAGTTATTGCACCAAGCAATTCACCCTGGAATGTGCCCTTAATCCTAGTGCCTAAGAAGGACGGTACTTGGCGCCCGGTGATTGACTTTAGGGAGTTAAATGCGAAAGCTATTCCAGATCGCTTTCCACTTCCTGTACTTGGTGATCTTTTACGTAACATCAGAGATAACAAAGTCTTCTCGACCCTGGACTTGTTACAAGGGTTTTGGCAAGTCCCTCTTCACGAGGACAGCCAAGAGTTAACCGCATTCTCCACTCCCACAGGTCATTATCACTTCCTTCGAATGGCTTTTGGATTACGATCCTCCCCTTTCACATTTTCTAGGCTCATGACCAATATCTTTAGAGGTCTCATAGGTAAAGCGCTTATGGTGTACTTAGATGACGTAATCGTCATGTCCGAAGACGTAGATACACATCTGAAAATACTTGATGTAGTACTTGGTAAGCTTGAAGAAGCCAATTTAAAGATCAAACTGTCTAAATGTCAATTTTTCAGATCAGAAATTAAGTTTCTTGGTCATGTAGTCACTCCTAGAGGGGTTACGACTGATCAAAGTAAAGTAACGGCAGTATTAAATTTTCCATCCCCCAAAACTGCTGATGCTGTAAGATCCTTTGTGGGTCTAACAGGTTTCTATAGATCTTTCATTGCTAATTTTTCTTCAATAGCAGCCCCTCTAACTGAATTGCTTAAGAAAGATGCTCCTTTCGTTTGGACCTTCCGTCAAGAAAGAACATTCCAGTCACTAAAAGAAAAGCTAACATCTGCTCCCATTTTGAAATTTCCAGATTTTTCTAAGCCCTTCTATCTGACAACTGATGCTAGTTCAATTGGCATAGGTGCCGTACTAGCTCAGAAGACTGATGGCAAGTACAACACAGTTGCATTTGCTGGTAGAGTCCTTACGAAGGCTAAACGTAATTATACAGTAACTGAGCAAGAAGCTTTAGCAATAGTATGGTCTTTAAAGCACTTACGAGACATTATTTACCAGTACCCTGTTCATGTCTTGACAGACCATGCACCACTGATACCTTTATTCCAGAATAAACAATCTACTGGAACGTTAGCCAGATGGACCTTGACTATCCAAGAGTTCAATCCCACTTTTGAACATTTACCTGGCAAGTCAAACGTAGTCGCAGATGCTTTATCGTGACACGTTAGTATAGTAACCACAGACCCTCCATTTACTGCCGAGGATGTAAAGAATGCCCAAAGACCAGATCCCATGTGGTCTGGTGTGATTCGATTCCTGCTCCAGGAAGATCTTATTCTTAGTGTGAAGCCACCAGCACCCATTAGTGACTTTGTAATGAGTCAAGAATTATTGTATCGAACAGCCGAGTTGGGTACTCCAAGCAGAAGAGTATACCAGTTAGTAATTCCACAGTCACTAGTGAACGTAGCTCTACAGCTAGTTCATGATGCACCAGGTGTTGCACACCCTGGTATGGATCGTTCTGTGAAACAAGCCAGAATGAAGTACTTTTGGCCACGTATGGCAACTGACATTTCAGAGTATGTTAAGAAATGTAGTGTTTGCATGCAGCATAAAGGAAATGTCAATGGTCCTAATCCAATCCAGGTGTATCCAACTACTAGCGAACCGTGGGAAAGAGTTGCGCTTGATTTGTTAACCAATTTTAAATGTTCCCTCCAAGGCAACAAACATCTATGTGTTATGGTAGACCATTTCACCAGATATTGTAAGTTAGTTCCTATTGCAGATAAGACTGCCGAGACAGTAGCTAAAGTGTTTAAAGAACGCATTATCTGCAGGCATACCACCCCTAAGTCCTTAGTAACAGATAATCTAGGTGAATGAGAATTCTTGAGAATTTGTGTACTTTGTACAAGATCTCTAAATCCACCATTGTTCCTCATCATCCTGCCAGCAATGGGTTAGCTGAACGAACCAATAAGAAAGTACTTGATATCTTGAGAGCCACTATCAACCCCAATAGTGAAACTTGGGGTGAAGTTATACCAGATGTTCAATGTGCCACATTATGCATATGAGTTGTTAAATTCCACTCCAAAACCCAATTACAACCCTGATGATTTCATAGCAACTCGTACCAGCATAGCTCAGAGTGTTTTTAGAAGAATCCGTGAAACACTTCATAAATCAACAGCAGAATTTACTAAAGTAACTAATAGCCGTGTTAAGCCGACAAACGTTAAAGTGGGTTCGAGAGCAATGCTGACTAATTTCAACAAAACATCCACAATGCCTAAGCTCAATCAAAAGTTTGTTGGCCCTTATCGAGTAGTTGAACATATCACTGGCAATAAGTATAAGGTAAGAGAAATTAGTACTGGTGAGTACAAAGAATCGCATTGAGATCATATGAAGTAAGTATGCGATGTTGATGATATTGCTACCCAGACTAATGTGACAGTTGCTGATAATCCTCTTGACTCTGTACCCTCTACCTCAAATACTGAGTCAGGTAATCAATCTGAATGTCGTTATTCTTTGTGTACTCGACAAGTAATGAGAAACCCACAAGTATCTTTTGTTGATACTCATTCAGATTGTCCTCAGTCAAGGCATGTGTTAGCCATTGCAGAAGAATTCGATCCACCCAAAGATGATAACCATTCTGCATATGTAAATCTTACCCTCGCAGAATTTGGTTGAAATGTACATAGTCTGTATAATTAGATGTCCAAAATGAATGAAGTTCTCAACTGTGTGTTTTGTTATCAGCTGATCAGTTTTCAAAATTTGTTTTTTTTGTGTTCACGTTCCCTCCAAATTCTGAGAATTTAACAGAAATGATCTGTGTGCACCAGATTTGCCTTTGCTGTTAATTACTTTCACCTTGTATATATATTTATTCTTCCTCAGAATCCGTAGAGTGCATGAATAGATCGATCAATCAATTCCATCCTATATTATACCATGATTTGTTCTTATAATTCGTAATGCATTATGTTAAAACTTATTACGTTAAAATCCATTATGTTAACATCCATTATGATACCATCCATTAGTTCTAAGTTACATATGTCTTTGTTATTGTATAGAATCAGCCTAGAACCACCTGCCTGTTCAGCCTATAGCATAGTAGTGTATGTCGAGATGACATACGTAACATGACCAAGCTGTCAGCATAGTTGCTGATCTCCCTTACATGTGTTGTATAGCTTATCTGAGTATCATAGTACCATCCACATGTTTTATATGTAAGATCCCTTACTAGGCCTAGTGACTGTTTGTGTGATGTCACGTGATGCGCATGTGTGCGCGAGTACCTCTGTAACTTCCTCAGTCCATGGATAGTCTACAACAGGCAACAAGGCAGGCTGGGCCTTCCCTTACCACAGTCTGACAATATATAGTGTTACCATCCACAAGTGTGTTTATCTTCAACCATCACATCTCCTTTCGAACCCCCATGACATACCAGTGTGCGTATTCCTAGACTATGGAAGATGTGGACATCCAAGGACACTTCAGCTTCTATCAAGTCACTGATACCTGTCGAAGGTGTGCAGAACACCGTAGCTCACGCTACAAGAGCAAGTTGGGTTACTTATTTCTTGTAGTATGGGGGACTGTGCAGTTCTTGATTCGCAAGGAGTTTGTAATCAACCTATAGTTGGTAGTGAGGTGCAGACTTTTGAGTCCACACAAGTACATAAGTCAGTTATCAGTGAATGAAATATGCTGACATAACACCCCCTCGGGGTAATTTATTGTTTACATAATATAATCTTTTTCAGCCCATTGAAAAATGATCAAGATATCTACTCAAGAAATCGTCTGCAGGGGCGGCTGTGTGGACGAGAGATGTCTTTCTAAGCTAAGTATCACTATATTTAAACAATAAACTTACCTGTTAAATCATTTCTCAACACCAATGACCCCCCCAGATTAGCCCAATGACCCACCCAGTCTGATCATCTCCACTCAAGTATGGAGCACTGCACCAGACATAGCAGCACAAGCTAGTCAGGTCCAACTCACACCCACCCACACCCACTCATATATTTATCTAACCTATTTTTAAAACTACACAACGTTTTAGCCTGAATAACTGTACTCGAGAGTTTGTTCCACTCATCCACAACTCTATTACCAAACCAGTGCTTTCCTATATCCTTCCTGAATCTGAATTTTTCCAACTTGAAACCATTGCTGCGAGTCCTGTCTTGGCTGGAAATTTTCAGCACGCTATTTACATCCCCTTTATTTATTCCAGTTTTCCATTTATACACCTCAATCATATCCCCCCTAATTCTACACATTTCGAGAGAGTGCAGATTCAGGGCCATCAGTCTATCCTCATAGGGAAGATTTCTGATACATGGGATCATCTTTGTCATCCTCCTCTGTACGTTTTCCAGAGCGTTTATATCCATTCCGTAATACGGTGAGCAGAACTGAGCAGCATAGTCTAAATGAGGACTAACCAAGGATGTATAGAGTTGAAGAACAACCTGAGGACTTCTATTATTTATACTTCTAGATATGAAGCCAAGAATTCTGTTAGCTTTAATGTGAACACTAATGAACTGTTGTCTTGGTTTTAGATTACTGCTAACCAGAACTCCTAAATCCTTTTCACAATCAGTAGTATTAAAATCTACATTATTTAGTTTATATGTTGCATGGTTATTTACCTGTCCAACATTTAGAACTTTGGATTTGTCAATATTAAATTGCATCTGCCACTTCTCCGACCATTGCATCAGTCTATTCAAATCATCCTGGAGTGCTCTAGTGTCCTCATTAGAATGAATTAGACGGCCTATTTTGGTGTCATCAGCAAATTTGCTTATGTCGCTATATATTCCCTCATCTATGTCGTTTATGTAAATTGTGAACAACAACGGGCCCAACATTGACCCCTGAGGAACACCACTTGTGACGTGCCACCATTCTGATTTCTCCCCATTTATGCAAACTCTCTGCTGTCTATTTGTCAGCCATGCCTCTACCCAGGAAAAAATTTCTCCTCCTATTCCGTGTGCCTTAAGTTTCCTCAACAGCCTCTGGTGTGGAACTCTATCGAAAGCCTTACTGAAGTCCATATACACAATATCATATTCATTACCATGATCTACCTCCTCAAACACCTTAGTGAAAAAAGTTAGTAAATTTGTAAGATAGGAACGCCCCTTTGTAAAACCGTGTTGAGATTCATTAATCAATCTATGCCCGTCAAGATGGCTACGAATTGCTTCGGCAATTATTGATTCCATAAATTTTCCCACTATGGAGGTAAGGCTCATTGGTCTATAGTTCGTAGCCAAGGACCTGTCACCTTCCTTGTAAATAGGTATTATATTTGCCATTTTCCACTTATCAGGCACTATGCCAATTTATAGTGATATGTTAAAATGATTAGCCAAAGGCATGCTAAGTTCCTCTTTACATTCCTTTAACACCCTTGCAAACAGTTCATCAGGACCTGGGGATTTGTTAGGTTTTACTTTCTCTATTTGTCTGAGGACCATGTCATTAGTTACTGCAATCGTACATAGTTTATTATCATCCTGTTCTACATAATCCATTATTTCAGGAATATCGCTAGTATTTTCCTGGGTGAAAACTGAGAGGAAGTAGGTATTTAGAATTTCACACATGATCTTATCACTGTCAGTGATCTGACCAGAGTTACTCTTAAGTGGGCCATTCTTATCCCTAATCTTACTTCTGTATACCTGAAAGAACCCTTTTTGTTAGTCTTTGAACCCCTTGAGGCCTTAGCCTCATAATCCCTTTTTGCTCTTCTTATTCCTTTCTTTATTTCTCTCTTTAATTGAATATATTGATTTCTTAACCACCCATCCCCTCTTTTGATACGCCTATATATGCCTCTCTTTTGACCAATGAGATGTTTTAATCTATTGTTCATCAATTTGGGATAATTTTTGTTAGATCTAATTTCTCTACTCGGAACAATAGTTGTCTGGGCAGCTAGAACTATGCTCTGAAAAACGTCATATTGGCAACCAAGAGCACATTCCTGACCCATAGTCAGGATATCCCAATTTATCCCACCCAGGTAATTTTTCAGTCCCATGAAGTCGGCGAAGCGAAAATCTGGGACAGAGATTTGATTGCAGTTATCTGGGTAATTCCATGATATATTAAAACTAAGTGATTTGTGATCACTTTCCCCAAGCTCATCATTAACCTCAAGGTTATTAATTAGTGAATCTTTGTTAGCAAGAACCAAGTCAAGCAGATTGTTTCCTCTAGTTGGTTCTGTCACAACCTGTTCTAAAAAGCAATCCTGAACTGTATCAAGAAAGTCACTAGTCTCAAGATTTCCTGTCATATTGTTCCAATCAATTTGTCTGAAGTTAAAATCTCCCATTATCACAACATTTTCATATCTAGATGCCTTATGAATTTCGTCCCATTACAGCTTACTGCACTCCCTATCAAGGTTTAGGGGCCTATAAATCACACCCAAAATTAATTTGTCATGTCCCTCGTAAAACTGTAGCCGAACAGATTCTGTGTTCGATGTTTCTAATCTTATATCATGTCTAAGACAACAATTTAAATTTTCTGACATACATCGCCACACCACCACCCTTCCTGCTGACCCTATCAGTGTGGAATAGTTTATAACCCTGTATGTTGCATTCAGAAGGCATTTTTCTATCTTTCAGGTTGAACCAGGTCTCTGTTATACCAATATCTATATTACCTACACTTGCAAGTAATCTTAGCTCATCTATCTTATTTATTAGACTCCTACTATTTGTATAGTAAACCTTAAGGGATAGTCACTCGTCGCCCTCTACTATCCCTCTGTGTTTGTTGATCAATTGATTTGCCATTACTAGCAACTTTATTTTGAATATTGTCTTTTAAACATATCCCTGAGGTATCCCGGTAATAACTGCTGTTTTTAACCCTAATGCTGCAGCCTGATTGTTTCCCACAAATACCCATACCTCTATAATCTCTCAGTTTAAATTCCTAGACAAGTCATCAGTTACCCTCTCAATTGAATTGGCTAATGCAACCACTCCATCCCCAGAGAGATAAACCCCATCCCTTGCATACATATCATGTTTGCCAAAGAATAGGTCCCAGTTATCAATGAATGGGATTGCAAGTTACTTGCAGTACCTGTCTAGCCAGCAATTTATACCAATTGCCCTAGACATCCATTCATTGCCCACTCCCTTTCTAGGCAAGATGCTGCATATGACTGGGATCCCTCCCTTAGACCTAAGTACTTCTATGGCTGACCTGTACTTATCCAGCAGCTCCTCTCTCCTGCCCTTCCCAATGTCATTACCCCCAGCACTAAGACAGATAATGGGCTTGTTCCCATTACCTACCATAATATTATCCAACCTGCTGACTATGTCGCCAACACCAGCTCCAGGAAGACACACTCTCTGTCTGACCTTTCTGTCTCTGTTACAAAATGCACGGTCCATATATCTTACCCGCGAATCGCCTACTATTAAAATATTATTACCTTGATTAGCAGGGGAATCAGTTGTATGTTCAACCTCACTAACCACTGAAGTACACTCGTCTTGGAGAACAGAGAATCGATTTCCTACCTTCACATCTTCTCTGTTAACTCTCCTCATCTTCCTTCTTCCTGTACTGTGAACCCCTTGCCACTTAAAGCGGCTGCCACTATCACTGCTGGCGACCATTCCTTCCTTACCAGCGAAATCCTTCTCACACTCGCTCCCAAACTCATCTATGCGAAGCTTCAGCTTCCTATTTTCCTCCTGAAGAAGTAGAATCTCCTTCTTCAACACTTGAACTTGAGATTCTAAAACACTACAACAAGCCATGGTGCTTGGTAACAGCCCACGCTAACTCTCAAAAGCTTAGGGAGAATGATCGCAGGTGACCCCATTCCGCAACTTCCTCTCCAAATCCCTGCTTTAGAAGGATCTGCCGCAATGCCTCCCGTTCCACACAGTCATATGCTCCCTGTCAATCCAAAGCAAGTAAGCCCCCCCCTTTTCCCCCCAAACCCTCCACAAACCCCTTAAGACGTCTGTGGCCCTTGACCACAGATCTGCCAGGCAACCCGTATTGCCCTCTCGATACGACACACCCCACGACGCTTTTCAGGCGATTTCCCAGTATTTTTGCAAACAATTTATAATCCACACATAGAAAAGAAATTGCCCGATAATCCTTTAGGGTATTCTGGACCTCTCCCTTGGGGACCAGAACAACTACAACTGTGGCTTGTAATTCCCCCAACATCCCCTTCTCCTTCATGATATTCATTAACTCCACCAGGAATCCACGCATCAACTTCCAATTCTGCAGGTAAAATTCACATGGCAATCCATCTATCTCTGGAGCCTTTCCCGTATGCATACCCACCAATGCCCACCAAACCTCACCCTCATCTATCTCCCCACCCAGCGCTACTTGATCACTACGCCCCAATGAACATGGCACTAGCTCACAGACACTATGGAAAGCCTCACCTCCCACTCCACTATTCTCCAAATACTGCTCATACCATGCATCCGCATAACCACTCATCCCCTCTGTCGTCCGCAACACTTGCCCCTCTCGATAACCCCCCACTTCAGAGTGGACGACTAACCTACCAACCTCAGTGACTTTACGGCAGAGCTGCTGACCCCGTAAAACACACGCCGATGGTCGATCACCCCATAACACCTCCTCAACCCCCCCTGCACTTTCACCGCATTAAACCGTTCATTTTGCAGCTCACGAATCCTTCCCTTCAACGTTTCTATCTCCTCCACAGGATATACTCCCCCGTGTCCACCTCTTCCATAGCAATCCCTCAACCTACCCTCTAGGTACTGAAGGAGCCCATACGATTGTTGCATTATGCGTTTCCCCTCTCTCACATAAAACTGACGTATCCATCCCTTAGCCACCCCGTCCCACCACCCCAGCAAATCCTCTACACCCTGCCTTTCCTCACTGACCTCTGCCCACAACGCCTCAAATCCTCCCTGCCCCTCCTCATCACCCAAGATCCTCGTATTTAGTTTCCAATTGCTCTTGCATCTCCTGGCCAGCCCATCCCACCCCAGGTCAACCACAACCGCCCTATGATCAGAATATTCCACCCCTATCATACGCAAGGACTCCACTCTCACCTGCTTTGTGACGTACACCCGCTCTATCCTCACCGCATATCCATGTCTAACAAAAGTGTGCTACACTGCCCAAGCCCCACCCCCAAATACGTCATGTAGACACATCTCTCAGAAGATCACCTAGGATAGCTGAAAAATGCCCCGCCCCACGCAGCTCAACGTCTGCCCTGCGAAAAGGTTGTGGAGAAGTGTGTAGGGGTGGCGGAGGAGAGTAGACTTGTAATGGAGGAGTGTGGAGGGAATAGTGGAGGAGTGTTTGGGGGTGGTGGAGGAGTGTGGACTTGTAATGGAGGAGTGTGGAGGGGATAGTGGAGGAGTGTGGAGGTGTGGTGGTGGAGGAATGTGGACAGGTGTTGGAGGAGTGGGGAGGGTTGTGGATGATAGTGAACTTGTAATGGAGGAGTGAGGAGTTGATAGTGGAGGAGAGTAGAAGGGTGGTGGAGGCGTGTGGACAGGTGGTGGGGGAGTGTGGAGGGATGGTGGAGAAGTGTGGAGTGTTGGTGGAGGAGTGTGGAGGGGTGATGGAGGAGCGTGGAGGGGTGGTGAAGAGTGTGGAGATGCGGTGCAGGAGTTTTGAGGAGTGGTGGAGGAGTGTGGAATAGTGTGCAGGGGTGGTGGACGAGTGTGGAGGGGTGGTGGAGGAGTGTGGAGGGGTAGTGAAGGAGTGTTGAGGGGTGGAGAAGTGGAGGAGTGGTGGAGTGTGGAGGGGTAGTGAAGGAGTGTGGACGGGTGGAGGAGGAGAGTGCAAGGGTGGTGGATGAGTGTGCAGGGTGGTGGAGGAGTGTGGACGGGTGGTGGAGGATTGTGGAGCGGTGGTGGAGGAGTGTGGAGGAATGGTGGAGGAGTGTGGAGGGTGGTGGAGGAGTGTGGCAGGAAGGTGGAGGAGTGTGGAAAGTTGGTGGAGGAGTGTGGAGTGGTGGTGGAGGAGTGTATAGGGATGTTGGAGGAGTGTGCAGGGGAGGTGCAGGAGTGAGCAGGGGTGGTGGAGGAGTGTGGAGGGGTGGTGGAGGAGTGTGGAGGAGTGTGGAGGAGTGTGGAAGGGTGGTGGAGAAGTGTGGAGGGGTGGTGGTGGAGTGTAGAGCGATGGAGGAATGTGGAAGGGTGGTGGAGTGTGGTGGAGTGTGGAGGAGTGTGGAGGGGTATTGGAGGAGTGTGAAGCGGAGGTGGAGGAGTGTGGAGGGGTGGTGGAGGAATGTGGAAAGGTGCTGGAGGAGTGTGGAGGGGAGGAGGAGGAGTGTTGTGGGTGTTGGAGGAGTGTGGAGGGTTGGTAGAGAAGTATGGAGGGGTGGTGGAGAAGTGTTTAGGGGTGCTGGAGGAGAGTGGTCTTGTAATGGAGGAGTGTGGAGGGAATAGTGGAGGAGTGTGGACGGGTGGTGGAGTGTGAACAGGTGGTGGAGGAGTGTGGAGGGGTTGTGGATGATAGTGAACTTGTGATGGAGGAGTGAGGAGGAGATAGTGGAGGATAGTAGAGGGGTGGTGGAGGAGTGTGGAGGGGTGGTGGACGAGTGTGGAGGGGTAGTGAAGGAGTGTTGAGGGGGTGGAGAAATGTGGAGGAGTGGTGGAGTGTGGGTGGTGGAGGAGTGTGGATGGGTGGTGGAAAAGTGTGGAGGGGTGGTGGAAGAGTGTGGAGGGGTGGTGGAGGAGTGTGGATGGTTGGTGGAGGAGTGTGGAGGGTTGGTGGAGGAGTGTGGAGGGGTGATGGAGGAGTGTGGAGGGGTGGTGAAGGAGTGTGGAGGGGTGGTGAAGGAGTGTGGGGATGTGGTGTAGGAGTGTTGAGAAGAGGTGGAGGAGTGTGGAGGGGTGGTGGACGAGTGTGGAGGCGTGGAGGAGGAGTGTGGAGGCGTGGAGGAGGAGTGTGGAGAGGTAGTGAAGGAGTGTTGAGGGGGGTGGAGAAGTGTGGAGGAGTGGCGGAGTGTGCAGGGGTAGTGAAGGAGTGTGGACGGGTGGTGGAGGAGTGTGTAGGGGTGGTGGAGGAGTGTAGACAGGAGGTGAAGGAGTGTGGAGATGCGGTGGAGGATTGTTTATGAGTGTTGGAAGAGTGTAGAGGGATGGTGTAGGAGTGTGGAGGTGTGGTGGAGGAGTGTGGAAACGAGGTGGAGGAGTGTGGAGGGGTTGTCGAGGAGTATGAAGGGGTGATGGAGAGTGTGGAGGGGTGGTGGAGGAGTGTGAATGGTGGAGGAGTGTGGAGCTGTGGTGGAGGAGTGTGGAAACGAGGTGGAGGAGTGTGGAGGAGTTGTCGAGGAGTATGAAGAGGTGATGGAGGAGTGTGGAGGGGTGGTGGAGGAGTGTGGAGTGATGGAGGAGGAGTGTTCAAGGGTGTTGATAGAAGTGGATAGAAGTGTAGAGGTGTGGCGGAGGAGTGTGAAATGGTTGTGGATGAGTGTGGAGGGGTGGTGGACGAGTGCGGAGGAGTAGTGGACGAGTGCGGAGGAGTAGTGGAGTGTGGAGGGTGGTGGAAATTGTGAAGGGGTGGAGGAGGAGTGTGGAGGAGTGAGGGAGGAGTGTGGAGTGGTGGTGGAGGAGTGTTATGTTTTAAGTCTTTCTTTTCAGAGAGGAGCCCCGTTAGTAACAACAGGTGAAGACCCACTTAGGTCTTCTTACTCTTTTTAAATACACACATATAAATATAAGGCAAAAAAGTTCTATAATGCTTTATCTGGTTTTATTCAGTATAAAACTAAGCTTATAAAGTCACTTAGTAATTTAAATAATTGATAAAATTTAGGTATATCTTTTCTTATAAATTCATATGTAAACAATCACTGTAGTTTCATAATCAAAGTCGAGATCAATGAAACACTAGATAGGGTGTCTTTACCACCTCCTCAATCAATTATATACACCACAGCTAGAACTGGTTAGAGACCACCACGAGACTTTAATAGATGGAGAACACAGACGTGGTGTATTGCTTCGTTTATATAGCTGATGGTACAGACGCAACCCGTCAAGTATTCCGAGACTGAAGTAATCCAAGCAACCTTGGTTCAACCCAAGAATCCTGGTTCAAAGGTTCTGAGACTTGCAACAAGAGAATAAGGGAGCTCCGTGGCTTGGAGCTTTCTCTACCGGAGGTGAGAATGAACTGCTATGAGTAAAACTCCCTAGCTTGACTTCATCTCGGAATGAGTGAGTTTGTGAAGCATAAACGACCACAAGACAATTCAGCATATAAACACAAAACATCCTACAAAATAAATCAATAATTCATGGCCAGATAATATTATAAAACTAGGAGTCTTTATTTTAGCTACGAATAAAGGTACCAGTAATATAATACTAAGTGAAAAATCGTAATTACACACTAATCACTTGACCCTTCTTCAATTATGCACAAAGGGCGTAACAAGTGTGGAGGAGTGGTGGAAGAGTGTGGAGGGGTGGTGGAGTGTGAATAGGGGTGGAGGAGTGTGGACTTGCGGTGGAGGAGTGTGGAGAGGTGGTGGATAAGTGTGGAGGGGATGTGGAGGAGTGTGGAGGGGAGGCAAAGGAGTGTGGCAGTATGGAGGAGGGATGTGGGGGTGGTGGAGGATTGTGGAGAAGCATGGAGGGGTGGTGGAGGAGTGTGAATGGTGGAGGAGTGTGGAGTTGTCGTGGAAGAGTGTGGAAAGGAGGTGGATAAGTGTGAATTGGTTGCGGAGGAGTGTTGAGGGTAGGTGAAGGAGTGTGGAAGAATGGAGAAGTGTGGAGGGTGGTATGGGAGTGTGGAGAGAAGCATTGAGGGGTGGTGGAAGAGCGTGGAGGGGTATTGGAGGAGGGTTGAGGGTTGGTCGATGAAGTGTGGAGTGATGGAAGAGGAGTGTGGAGGGGTAGTGGAGGAGTGTGGAGGGGTAGTGAAAGAGGGGAGGGAGAAGTGTGGAGGAATGGTGGAATGTGCAGGGGGTAGCGAAGGATTTTGAAAGGGTTGTGGAGGAGTGTGCAGGGGTGGTGGATGAGAGTGCAGGGGTGGTGGATGAGTGTGCAGCGGTGGTGGAGGAGTGTGGACAGGATGTGCAGGAGTGTGGCGGGCTGGTGGAGGAGTGTGGAGGGGTGGTGGAGAAGTGTGCAGGGGTGGTAGAGAAGTGTAGAGGGGTGGTGGAGAAGTGTGGACGGGTAGTGGAGGAGTGTGTAGGGGTGGTAGAGAAGTGTGGAGGGGTGGCGGAGAAGTGTGGAGGGTTGGTGGAGGAGTGTGGAGGATAATGGAGGAGTGTGAAAGGGGTGGTGAATGAGTGTGGAGATATGGTGTAGGAGTTTTGAGGAGTGGTGGAGGAGTGTGGAGGAGTGTGCAGGGGTGGTGGACGAGTGTGGAGGGGTGGTGGAGGAGTGTGGAGGGGGTAGTGAAGGAGTGTTGACGGGGTGGAGAAGTGTGGAGGAGTGGTGGAGTGTGGATGTGTAGTGAAGGATTGTAGATGGGTGGTGGAGGAGTGTGCAGGTGTGGTGGATGAGTGTGCACGGGTGGTGGAGTGTGGACGGGTGGTGGAGGATTGTGGAGGGGTGGTGGAGGAGTGTGGAGGAATGGTGGAGGAGTGTGGAGGGTGGTGGAGGAGTGTGGCGGGAAGTTGGAGGAGTGTGGAATTGTGGTTGAGGAGTGTGGAGTGGTGCTGGAGGAGTGTAGAGGGGTGTTGGAGGAGTGAGCAGGGGAGGTGGAGGAGTGTGCAGGGGTGGTTTGTGGAGTGTGGAGGGGTGATGGAGGAGTGTGGAGGAGTGTGGAAGGGTGGTGGAGAAGTGTGGAGGGGTGGAGGAGTGTGGAGCGATGGAGGAGTGTGGAAGGGTGGTGGATAAGTGTGGAGGAGTGTGGAGGTATGTGGATGGGTGGTGGAGGAGTGTGGAGGGGTGGTGGAGGAGTGTGCAGGGCAGGTGGAGGAGTGTGCAGGGGTGGTGGTGGAGTGTGGAGGGGTGATGGAGGAGTGTGGAGGAGTGTGGAAGGGTGGTGGAGAAGTGTGGAGGGGTGGAGGAGGAGTGTGGAGCGATGGAGGAGGAGTGTGGAAGGGTGGTGGAGGAGTGTGGAGGAGAGTGGAGGAGTGTGGAGGGGTGTTGGAGGAGTGTGGAGTGGAGGTGGAGGAGTGTGGATGGGTGGTGGAGGAGTCTGGAAAGGTGCTGGAGGAATGTGGAGGGGATGTGGATGATTGTGGACATGTGGTGGAGGTATGTGGATGGGTGTGGAGTGTGTGGAGGGGTGGTGGAGGAGTGTGGAGGATGGTGGAGGAGTGTGGAGGGTTGGTAGAGAAGTATGGAGGGGTAGTGAAGAAGTGTGGAGGAGAGTGGTCTTGTAATGGATGAGTGTGGAAGGAATAGTGGAGGGGTGTGGAGGGGTGGTGGTGGAGGAGTGTGGACAGGTGGTGGAGGAGTGTGAAGGGGTTTTGGATGAGAGACAACTTGTAATGGAGGAGTGTGGAGGAGATAGTGGAGGATAGTAGGGGTGGTGGAGGCGTGTGGACAGGTGGTGGAGGAGTGTGGAGGGGTAGTCGACGAGTGTGGAGGGGTAGTGAAGGAGTGTTGAGGGGGGTGGAGAAGTGTAGAGGAGTGGTGAAGTGTGAAGGGGTAGAGAAGGAGTGTGGACGGGTGGTGGAGGAGTGTGGAGGGGTGGTGGATGAGTGTGCAGGGGTGGTGGAGGACTGTGGAGAGGAGGTGAAGGAGTGTGGAGATGTGGTGGAGGATTGTGGAGAATTGTTGGAAGAGTGTGGATGGGTGGTGTAGGAGTGAGGAGGTGTGGTTGAGGAGTGTGAATGGTGGAGGAGTGTGGAAAGGAGGTGGATAAGTGTGAAGGGGTTGTGGAGGAGTGTGGAGGGTAGGTGAAGGAGTGTGGAAGAATGGAGGAGGAGTGTGGAGGGGTGGTAGAGGAGAGTGGAGAAGCACTGAGGGGTGGTGGAAGAGCGTGGAGGGGAGGTGGAGGAGTGTTGAGGGTTGGTCGAGGAATAAGAAGGGGCGGTAGAGGAGTGTGGAGTGATGGAAGAGGAGTTTTCAAAAGTGGTGGAGGAATGTGGAGGAGTGTGGAGGGGTCGCGGAGGAGTGTGGAGGAGTGTGGAGCGGTGGTGGAGGACTGTGGAGGGGTGATGGAGGAGTGTGCAGGTGTGGTGAAGTGTGAAGCGATTGAGGAGGAGTGTGGAGTTGTGGTGGAGTGTGGAAAGGAGGTGGATAAGTGTGGAGGGGTGGTGGATGAGTGTGGAGGGTAGGTGAAGAATGTGTGGTAGAATGGAGGAGGAGTGTGGAGGGTTGGTGGAGGAGTGTGGAGAACATAGAGGGGTGGTGGAAGAGTGTGGAGGGGAGGTGGTGGAGTGTGGACGGGTGGTCGAGAAGTATGAAGGGGCGGTGGAGGAGTGTGGAGTGATGGAAGAGGAGTGTTTCAAGGGTGGTAGAGGACTGTGAAGGACTGTGGAGGAGGGTTGAGTGGTGGTTGAGGAGTGTGGAGCTGTCTTGGTGGACTGTAGAGGTGTGATGGAGGAGAGTGCAGGGGTTGTGGAGAAGTGTGAAGCGGTGGTGGAGGAGTGTGGAGCGATGGAGGAAGAGTGTGGAAGGGTGGTGGAGGAAGAGTGTGGAAGGGTGGTGGAGGAGTAGGGAGGAGTGTAGAGTGTGTGTGAAGGTGTGTGAAATGGTTGTGGAGGAGTATGGAGGGGTGGTGGACGAGTGTGGAGGAGTTGTGGAGTGTGGAGGGGTGGTGGAAAATTGTGGAGGGGTGGAGGAGGAGTGTGAGGAGTGGGGGAGGAGTGTGGAGTGGTAGTGGAGGAGTGTTGGAAGAGTGTGTAGGGGTGGTGGAGGAGTGTGAATAGGGGAGGAGGAGTGTGGACTTGTGGTGGAGGAGTGTGGAGAGTTGCTGTAAGAGTGTGGAGGAGTAGTGAACGAGTGCGGAGGAGTGGTGGAGAAGTGTGGAGCGATGGTGGAGAGTGTTCAAGGGTGTGAAGGAGTGTATAGGAGTGGATTGAGGAGTGTGGAGGGGTGGGGAGGACTGTGGAAGGGTGGTAGAGGGTGTGGAGTTGCGGAGAAGTGTGAAGCAGAGGTGGAGGAGTTTGGAACGATGGAGGAGTGTGGAAGGGTGGTGGAGGAGTATGGAGGAGGTGGAGGGTGGTGGAGGAGTGTGGAGGGGTGGTGGAGGAGTGTGGAGGGGTTGTGGAGAAGTGTGGATGGGTGGTGGAGGAGTGTGGAGGAGTGGTGGAGAGTTAAGGGGTTTTGGAGGAGTGTGGAGGTGTGGTGGAGGAGTGTGAGGAGTGGTGGAGTGTGGAGGGGATGTGGATTATTGTGGAGGGGTGGACGGAGTAGTGTGGAGGAGTGTTGTAGGAGTGTGGAGTGGTGGTGGGGAGTGTGGACAGGTTGAGGATTAGTGTAGAGGATGGTTGAGAGAGTGTTGAGGAGGGGTGACAGAAGTGTAAAGGGGTAATGGAGGATTGTGGAGGGATGGAGGAGGAGTGATGAGGGGATATTGGAGGAGGGAGAGGCGATAGTGGAAGAGTCTTGAGGAGATAGTGGAGAAGAGTGGAGAGGATAGTAGACGAGTGTGGAGGTATGTTGGAGGAGTGTGGAGGGTTGGTGGATAAGTGTGGAGTAGTGGTGGAGGGAGTGTCGAGGGAGGTGAAGGAGTGTGGAAGGATGGAGTAGGAGTGATGTAGGGTGGTGGAGGAGTGTAGAGAAGCATTGAGGGTTGCTGGAAGGTGTGGTGGGGTGGAGGTGGAGGAGTGAGGGGGGTGGTGGAGGAATGTGGAAGGGTGGTGAGGAATGGAGGGTGATGGATGAGTGTGAACAGGTGGTGGAGGAGTGTGGAGGGTGGTGGAGGAGTGTGGAGGAGTGGTGGAGGAGTGTGGAGGGGGGTGGAGGAGTGTATAGGGTTGGTAGAGAAGTGTGGAGGGGTGGTGGAGGAGAGTGGTCTTGTAATAGAGGAGTGTGGAGGGAAGAGTGGAGGAGTGTGGAGGTGTGGTGGAGGAGGAGTGTGGACAGGTGGTGGAGGAGTGTGGAGGGGTTGTGGATGAGAGTGAACTTGTAATGGAGGAGTGTGGAGGAGATAGTGGAGGAGAGTAGAGTGGTTGTGGAGGCGTGTGGACAGTTGGTAGAGTGTGAAGGGATGGTGGAGGAGTGTGGAGGGTTGGTGGAGGAGTGTGGTGGGGTGGTGGACGAGTGTGGAGGGTTGGTGGAGAAGTGTGGGAGCAGTAGTGGAGGAACGTTAAGGTGTGGTGGAGGAGTGTGGAGGGGTGGTGAACGAGTGTGGAGGGTGGTGAACGATGTGGGGGGGGTGAGAGTGAGAGGGTGGGGGTGTGGGGATGAAGGGGTGAAAGGTGGATGAGTGTGCAGGGGATGGTGGATGAGAGTGCAGGGGTGGTGGAGGAGTGTGGACAGGAGGTGAAGGAGTTGTGGAGGATGGCGCGAGGCGTGTGGAGGGGTTTTGGAAGAGTGTGGATTGGTATTTGAGGAGTGTGAATGGTGGAGCGAGAGTATATGTTGTGGTGGAGGAGTGTGGAAAGGAGGTGTATATTGTGGGGGAGTGCTGGAGGAGTGATGGAGGGTAGGTAAGGAGTTGTTGAAGAATGGAGGAGAAATGGGGAGGAATGGTTGGAGGTTGTGTGGGAGAAAGCTTTGAGGGGTGGTGGAAGAATGTGGAGGGGAGGTGGGAGGTGTGTGGAGTGATGGTGGAGTGTTCAAGGGTCGTGAAGGGTGTGGAGGAGTGTAAAAGGCGGGGGTGGGGAGGAGTGTGGAGGAGTGTGGAGCGGTTGGTGGAGGGATGTGGAGCGATGGAGAAAAGTGTGGAAAGAGTGGTGGAGGAGTGATGGAGGGGGTGGTGGAGGAGTGAGGAGGGTTGTTGAGAAGTGTGATGGGTGGGGGAGGGAGTGTGGAGGAGTGGTGGAGTGTTGAGGGGCTTGTTTAGGAAGTGTTGAGGAGTGGTGTAGGAGTGTGGTGGAGCGTTGGTGGAGTGTGGATCGAGTGGTGGACAATTGTGGGATGTATAGAGCGTTTGAGGAGTGGTGTGGAGGAGTTTGAGTGGTGGTTAAAGGAGTGTGGAGGAGTGGTGAATAGAGAGGAGGGGAGGTGGAGGAGTTAGTGAACGGTGGTGTAGGAAGCAGGAGTGTAGCAATAGAGGAGTGTGGAGAGGTGAGTGGATAAGGTGTGGAGGGTGGTGAAGGAGTGTGGAGGGATGGGAGGAGGAGTGTGGAGGGCGGGGTGGAGGAGTGATGGAAAAAGCACAGAGAGGCGGTGGAGGAGTGTGCGGAGAAGGAGGTTGCTGGTGTGGAGGTGGGTGGCTCCAGAAGCGCGTGAATGGGTGGTTGGTGGAAGGAGTGTTAGAATGTGAGGTGGAGTGTTCAATGGTGTGGTGGAGGAGTTTGGTGGCGTGTGGAGGGGTGGGAAGGACTGTGGAGGGGTGATGGCTGTACTGTGGAGGGGTGGTGGAGAATGTGAAGCGGTGGTGGAGAAGTGTGGAATGCGATGAGGAGGATTGTGGAAAGGGTGGTGGGAGGAGTGTGGAGGACTGTGGAGGGGTGGGGGAGGTGTGTGGAGGGGCTGTGGAGTGTGGAACGGGGTTGCGGAGGGAATGTGGAGGGGTGGTGGTGGTACTGTGTGGAGTGGTGGGAGTGTGGAGGGGGTGGTGGAATTTTGTTGAGGGGTGGAGAGGAGTGTGGGAGGAGTTATGGAGGAGGTTTAGTAGTGGTGGGAGGGTAGGAGTGGTGGACGGAGTTAGGTTAGGTTAAGGTTAGGGTTAGATTACGGTTAGAGTTAGCGTTTGGGTTAGTTAGGTTTAGATTAGGTTAGAGTTTAGGTTAGGTATTAGGTTAGGTTAGATTAGGTTAGGTTAGGTTAGGTTAGGTTAGATTAGGTTAGGTTAGGTTAGGTTAGGTTAGGTTAGGTTAGGTTAGGTTAGGCTAGGTTAGGCTAGGCTAGGTTATCTACTTCACTACACATCACTACAAAGTACTTCACTACACCACACAAGTCAGTACTTCATAATTGTCACTACACTTCAGTCATCGCTTCCTGACAATCATTGTTCAGTCATCAGTTGAGTTTCAGTTGATGACTCTGACGAAATATTGTAGAATAAATATCAGTTTATATACTTTTCCAAACGTACCCCCATAGCCGAGTTGGTAAAGCATCTGACTCTGCAACAAAGAACGTGGGTTCGTACCTCACCTCCACCTGTTTGATTCTTTCACCTGAATTCATTGTGAAGAGTATTAGTCACAACTAGATCACAATGGATGAACAACGACGATTGCTTCTAGAGGAAATTAGAAAATGGAAGAAGAAAAATGGAAAATGAGAAAATCCTGCGACAGGAAATTCTCCAAGAAAGGAAAGAAATCCTTGAACACAATAGAATGTTAACAGCAATGTTTGTTGATCAAGAGAATAAAGTCATACAAGCTGATATGAAGGAGAGAGCTAAGAAAAGACGCTTGGAGAAGCAAGAAAAATGTAATAAGAAGTTACGAGGATCTTGAATTGAAGTGTTTAAGTTGTTAGGAGTAGTTGTTAATATAAGGAATTTATGTTATTATTATTAGAAGTTTCTTATGTTGTTATGAGGAGTTTCATGTGTTGCTATGAGAAGATTCTTAATTTTTAATGAGGAGATGAAGGAATAACAAACACTCACACACTCACACACACACACACACACACACACACACACACACACACACACACACCACACACACACAAACACACTCACCCCACACACACACACCCACACACACACACACACACACACACACACACATACACATACACAATCACACACACACACACACACACACACACACACACACACACACCACACACACACACACACACACACACACACACACACACAATCACACACACACACACACACACACACACACACACACACACACACACACACACACATACACAATCACACACACACACACACACATCACACACACACACACACACACACACACACACACACACACACACACACACACACACACACACACACACATACACAATCACACACACACACACACACACACACACACACACACACACACATACACACACACACAATCACACACACACACACACACTCATGGAGACAATAACAGATGCAATCTCCCACCAGGATACCAGATCATGAGGAAAGATAGAAGGGGCAGGGGGGGAGGTGGGGTTGCTCTGCTCGTAAAAAACAGATGGAAATTCGAGAAAATGGAAGGAATAGATGAGACGGGAGAAAGAGACTACATAGCAGGTACACTTCAGTCGGGGGAACACAAAGTGGTCATTGCAGTGATGTATAATCCACCACAGAACTGCAGGAGGCCAAGAGAGGAATATGAAGAGAGCACAAGGCAATGGTGGACACACTTGCTGAGGTGGCAAGAAGAGCTCACTCCAGCAGAGCAAAGTTGCTGGTTATGGGGGATTTCAACCACAGGGAGATTGACTGGGAAAACCTGGAGCCACATGGGGTGTCCCGAAACATGGAGAGCCAGGATGTTGGACGTGGTGCTGGAAAACCTCATGCACCAACATGTTAAGGACACTACCAGAGTGAAGGGAGGATGAACAGCAAGATTGGACCTTGTGTTCACCCTGGGCAGCTCAGACATTGAGGACATCAAGTATAAGAGTCCCCTAGGAGCTAGCGACCACGTGGTTCTGTGCTTTGAATACATAGTAGAGCTGCAAGTGGAGAGAATAACAGGAGTAGAATGGGAAAAACCTGACTATAAAAGAGGGGACTACATAGGGTTGAAGAACTTCCTGCGGGAGGTCCAGTGGGACAGAGAACTGGCAGGAAAGCCAGTAAATGAAATGATGGAATATGTAGCAACAAAATGCAAGGAGGCAGTGGAAAGGTTCATTCCAAGGGCAACAGTAACAACGGGAAGACCAGAACAAGCCCCTGGTTCACCCGACGGTGTAAGGAGGCAAAAACAAAGTGCAATAGAGAATGGAAAAAGTACAGAAGGCAGAGAACACACGAAATAGGGAGATCAGTCGCAGAGCCAGGAATGAGTACGCACAGGTAAGGAGGGAGGCCCAGCGACAGTATGAAAATGACATAGCATCGAGAATCAAGACTGACCCGAAACTGTTGTATAGCCACATCAGGAGGAAGACAACAGTCAAAGACCAGGTGATCAGATTAAGGACAGAAGGTGGAGAACTCAAAAGAAATGATCAGGAGGTATGTGAGCAGCTGAACAGGAGATTCAAGGAAGTTTTTACAGTAGAGACAGGAAGGGCTGTGGGAAGACAGAACAGAAGGGAACATCAAGAGGGAATATACCAACAAGTGTTGGATGACATACGAACAACTGAGGAGGAGGTGAAGAAGCTCTTAAGTGACCTTGACACCTCAAAGGCGATGGGACCGGACAACATCTCCCCATGGGTCCTTAGAGAAGGAGCAGAGATGCTGTTGTGTGCCTCTAACCACAATCTTCAACACATCCCTTGAAAACTGGGGCAACTACCTGAGAAATGGAAGACAGCTAATGTAGTCCCCATATTTAAGAAAGAAACAGAAACGAGGCACTAAACTACAGACCTGTGTCTCTGACATGTATCGTGTGCAAGGTCATGGAGAAGATTATCAGGAGGAGAGTGGTCGAACACCTGGAAAGGAAGAAGATTATAAATGAAAACCAGCATGGGTTCATGAAGGCAAATCTTGTATCACAAACCTCCTGGAGTTTTATGACAAGGTAACAGAAGAAGACACGAGAGAGAGGGTTGGGTAGATTGCGTTTTCCTAGACTGCAGGAAGGCCTTTGACACAGTTCCCCACAAGAGATTAGTGCAGAAGCTGGAGGATCAGGCACACGTAAAGGAAGGGCACTGCAATGGATAAGGGAATACCTGACAGGGATGCAGCAACGAGTCATGGTACGTGAAGAGGTATCACAGTGGGCGCCTGTTACGAGCGGGTCCCACAGGGGTCAGTTCTAGGACCAGTGCTATTTTTGATATATGTGAACGACATGATGAAGGAATAGACTCTGAAGTGTCCCTGTTCGCAGATGACGTGAAGCTGATGAGAAGAATTAAATCGGACGAGGATGAGGCAAGGACTGCAAAGAGACCTGAGAGGCTGACCATGTGGACCAGTAACTGCTTCTCGAATTCAATCCAGCCAAATGCAAAGTCATGAAGATTGGGAGTGGCAAAGAGACCGCAGACAGAGTATAGGCTAGGTGGACAAGACTAACAGACCTCACTCAGGGAGAAAGACCTTTGGGGTGACCAAAACACCGAGCACATCACCGGAGGCCAAACATCAACCAAATAACCGCTGCAGCATACGGTCGCCTGGCAAAACCTGAGAATAGCGTTTCCTATACCTTAATAAGATCGTTCAAGACAGCACTGTAACACTGTGTAGTTGGCCCATACCTGAGTATGCAGCACCGTCTGGAACCCACACCTGGTCCAAGCACGTCAAGAAGTAATAGAAAGACAAAGGTTTTGCAACAAGGCTAGTCCCATACTCAAGGAAATGTCGTACGAGGAAAGGTTAAGGAAATCGGGACAGACGACACTGGGACAGAAGGTCAGGGGATACATGATAACGACATACAAGATACTGCGGGGAATAGACAAAGTTGGACAGAGATAGATGTTCAGAGAGGGGACCTCAGGGACAAGTGGTCACAACGGAAGCTGAAGACTCAGACGAGTCACAGGGACGTAGGAAGTATTTCTTCAGTCATAGAGTTGTCAGCAAGTGGAATAGCCTAGCAAGTGAAGTAGTGGAGGCAGGAAACCAACAATAGTTTTAAAAGAGAGGTGATTAACAAAGCTCAGGACGCAGAAGTGAGAGGATCAGTAGCGATATGAAGAGGCGGGGGCCAGGAGCTGAGTCTCGACCCCCTGCAACCAACAATTAGTGAGTACAATTAAGGTGAGTTATCAGACACACACATACCACACACACACACACACACACACACACACACACACACACACACACACACACAAGTGAAGTAAATGTCAAAGCATCAACATAACGAGCAAATGTTCAGTGTTAATTTCGTCTAAGCAGCAGCGTGTCATAGACAAGGTCAAGATGCAGCCACAGTATCTCGTGGGAACGTTTTTTTATAATCCCTGTAATGTACGGATGACATTAGTTGTGTTCTCATGGGATCATTAATGCACGAATATAAATACAAACTCCAAATAAAACGTTTTTGGTGTTGATAGAAAGGCAGCAGATGGTTATATTTCTTTGTGGTATATCACAAAGCCAACACTTTCATTGAAGTGTTGTACCAGGTTGTGTTAACTTCAGGTCAGTGAGTCCCAGTCAAGATGACGATTAATAATAACTAAACAATGGTACTTTTAGAGGTTCAACACTAGATCAAATGTAAGTTAAACCTAGCTGTAAACTTCATTTACAAAGACAGAATTATGTGAAGACTCATCAGCTCCTGCAGTGTTTACCAAGAGGTTAGAGAGTGTCTGGTGGTTGTGATCTCTGAAACGAATTTCTATTAAGCAAGTAAAACAATTACTTGGCTGCCCCCTATATGATGAATCAGTTAGGCTTTTAAAGCATTTTCTGTGAGGAACACTTTATAACAGTGTTAATGAATTGCTGAGTGTATATGTTGAGTGAAGTACACTTTATAACAGGGTTAATGATTGCTGATGTGTATGTGAGTGAAGAAACCTTTTATAACAGTGTTAATAAGTGTAAAGTGAGTGAATAACACGCTATAAACATGTTTTAATGATTGCTGAGTGTATATGAGAGTGAAGAACACTTTAGAACAGTGTTAATGATGCTGGTGGTATATGTGAGTGAAGACACGTTATAACAGTGTTAATAAGTGCTGAGCGTGTGTGATCAGGCCCCTCAACATTGTTATAATGTTAAGAACACATTATAACATTGTTATAGATGTAAAAACACATTATACATTGTTATAATTTTAAGAACACATTATAACATTGTGATAATGTTAAGAACAGACATTATAACATTTGTTATAATGTTAAGGAACACATTATAACATTGTTATAAATGTTAAGAACGCATTATAACATTGTTATAGATGTTAAGAACACATTATAACATAGCGTGATACTGATGAAGTTATAACTTGATAAATTTATTTTCCTTCACCATTATAAATCTACATCACAACAGCGTATTCCTCGATATTACTGATTTGGTACTTTAGGTAATATTACTGGAACCCTGATGATATGTAGGTATGAAACATTGTTCAGTCGTTCAACAAACATTTCCTCTTTTATCACCTGAAAACTTGAACTACAAGATCAGTAGAAAATAACTGATCATGTAGTGGAACATTAACAAGTTACGCTTAATTTTCATGAAGTTGTTATTTAGTGTACTTATTCGAGTGAATTTTACATGTGTCAGCAAACTTCCAACGTTCTTGTAATCTCACAAGTCAAAGAATAGAGAAAAGATTTTATATAGATTTTTATACTCCATTTTGCGACTAGAAATTACAAATAATTACACAGAAAACTTCCTTTGCATAATTAAATTACAAATTTTAAATGTTTTAAAAAATATGTGATGATTTTGCTCTTTGTAAAAAGGTGAAGAAAAGACATTTGATTCAGGACAGTGTTTTTGATGGAACAATGTTTAGAATCAATGTTGATACTTTGTTCAGTAACTTGGTCAGTCACTGCACTCTGTGTCAATGTGTGTTAATGTGTTCTACCTCCCATACCCACTCAGTATCTTTAACAATGTGTGATAGTGTACTCTGCTTTCTCACACACACTCAGCACACTTTAACAATGTGGATAATCAGCTCACACTCACAACACCCACTAAAACTTTTTAACAATGTGCAATAATATGTTTTTGTACACTCACACAACTCAGGCCAATCAAAACAGCTTCGTATCAGACAGAAAAAAAAGGAAGTTGTTATAGTACATTGAGGGGGACGTTGATAGCTGTGAACCCCTAACAACAGCATTTTCTCAAAGAGGAACTTAACTCTTCAGAAGTAGCCTCCCCATGGAGCATTACCCATAAATGATATTAGAACAAATGTTTGAATATCATTATATTACAGACAGCTGTACTTACAGCGAGGGGACCACACATCTGTGCTGAGTAAATACAGTGCCACCCGGTATTGTAGACTCGGTAACCGTAGCCCAGGGCAGAAGAGAAGAACTTCCCGTCTCGGTTACACCACCATGGTTGGCCAATTATTTTAAATTATTTTCTATAATTTATATGCCATAGTTTTTAAATCTGTTAAAATTAGTTTTTATACACATTTTCGTAACATCTGATAACATGTATAACAGTTTGGTGTATGTAAATTTGGTGTTACTATGTATAACAGCTTGGTATAATGTAAATATGGTGTTACTATGTATAACAGCTTGGTTTATGTATATATGGTGTTTACTATGTAATACAGCCGGATCTCTGTTTTCTCTAGTGTTGTTATGCATATTAAGTGAGCGAAATGTGTTACAACAAGTTACTATCACGAAGATAAAGAATCTAAGTGAAACAAATTATGTATATTTGTACCTTATTTGTTGTTGTGGCGCTTCATGATGTGTAATTTTGTTACTAACATAACAGAGATCACTACATCAATGTGTGGTCATTGTATCCCCCGGTTCTTGTGTTAAGACATCACCTGTGTACTGTGTTGTGTGAACTCCAACAAATAGTGATTATTTTCCGTCTGGCCTTCGAGCTAAAAAAATGCTGAAAATGCGTGAGAGGCCTAAAAGGTACATTTACACATTCAAAAAAATACTTTCAGAAAATATCAGTGCGTTTGAGAAGAACAAAAGAACATAGTGTTTAGTGTAGTGTAGTTGCAAGTTACAGCAGTAATTGTACAGCTGGTACTGGGAAGCTCCATGATCACCGTAAACAAATTGTTGGTGATGAAAGAATGAATGTTAAATCAATGGGATAAGATCAGTAAAGATCAATGTTACAGCGAAAAAGTCCAAACACTGAAGTCAAATAAATAAGTTTTGAAACTAGAGAAATATAGGTGAGCACACACGCACAGAGCAACACGCACACAATACATACAACACACACACACACACACACACACACAGCCACACTCACACAAACACCACACACACACACCACCACACACAACACCTACACACACACACCCTACCACACACACACACCTAACACACACACGAACAACCTACACACACAAACAACAACAACAAGAATTACCGTGAAGTAAGTGAAGAACACAACAAGAGAATCAAAGAAGTTTTCACAGAGGGGACTCCATAAAAGACGGAGAGGTGGGAGTCTACATCCACCACCAGTGCTGGACACATTGCACACAACCCGAAGAAGAAGTTGAAGAGCTTCTGAGTGACTACATACCTCAAAGTCAATGAGCCTAAGATTAATACATCTCCCCATGGGTATTGAGAGAGGGAGCATAGGCGCTATGTGTACCCTTAACAAACAAAATTCCAATACACTATCGAAACAGGGAGATTGCCTGAGGCATGGAAAGACAGCAATGTAGTCCCAATCTTTAAAAAAGGAGACAGACATGAAATCATTAACTACAGACCCAGTGTCACTGACAAGTATAGTATGCAAAATCATGGAGAAGAATAATCAGGAGAAGAGTGGTGGAACACCTAGAAAGGAACTATCTCATCAACGAGCAATCAAGCAAGGTATCAGGGACGGGAAATCCTGTGTCACAAACTCTACTGGAGTTCTATCATGTGACAACAGTTAAGCCAAGAGAGAGAGGGTGGGTGGATTCCATTTTCTTGGACTGCAAGAAGGCGTTTGAGACACAGTTCCACACAGAAGATTGGTGCAAAAAACTGGAGGACCAAGCAGGGATAACAGGGAAGGCACTACAATGGATCAGGGAATACTTGTCAGGGAAGACAGCAGACCTAGAAGTCATGGTACGTTGCGAGTGTCATGAGTGTGCACCTGTGACCACCGTGGGGTCCCGCAGGGTTCAGTCCTAGGACCAGTGCTGTTTCTGGTATTTGTGAACGACATGACGGAAGGAATAGACTCCTGAGGTGTCCCCCTGTTTTTGCCAGATGACGTGAAGTTGAATGAAAAGAATTCACCGATCGAAGACCAGGCAGAACTACAAAAGGGACTGGACAGGCTGCAGACCTGGTCCAGCCATTGGGCCTTCCTGGAGTTTCAATCCCACCAAGTGCAAAGTCAAGAAGAATGGGGAAGGGCCCAATGAAGGCCGCAGACGGAGTACAGTCTAGGGGGTCAGAGACTACAAACCTCACTCAAGGAAAAAGATTGGAAAGTATAACTCCAGGCAACCTTTCTGAAGCGCACATCTACCAAATAACTGCTGCTCATATGGCTCCCAGCAAACCTCAGAACACCATTCCGACATCTTAATAAGGAATCATTTCAGGACCCCTGTACACCGAGTACGTTAGGCCCAGTTTGAACCCTCACCACCAAGCACGTGAAGAAACTAGAGAAAGTGCAAGGTATGCAACAAGACTATCCCAGAGCTAAGAGGTATTCCTACGAGGAGCGGTTAAGAAATCAACCTGAACGACTCTGGAGACAGGAGAGATAAGGGGGAGGACATGATAACGACAGTACAAAATCAGAGAGGAATTGGACAAGGTGGACAAAGACAGGATGTCCAGAGATTGGACACAGTAACCAAGGGGACACAGATGGAAGTCTGAAGACACAGATGAATCACATGGATGATAGGAAGTATTTCTTCAGTCCACAGAGTAAGTCAGCTAAGTGGAATAGTTTGGAACGATGTAGTGGAGGCAAGATCCATACATAGCTTTAAGCAGAGTATGAATAAACACACAGCTCCAGGGAGAGTGACTAGTAGCGACAGAGAATAGGGCGGGCCAAGGAGCTCGGACTCGACCCCCGCAACCTCAACTAGGTGAGTACACACCTACACACACACGCATGCACATACAAACAGCATAGTGTCAAATCGACATTGGCTTCGACCAATGGTAACTAAAACACACCACACACACACACACTCACACATACACACATACTTCACTACACATCACGTACAAAAGTAATTCACTACACTACCCATCACAACAACACCACTACACATCACTACAAATCACTTCACTAACGCCACTACACTGCACAAGTCAGACTTTCACCACTACGCCACTACACTGCACAAGTCATAACTTCACTAACACCACTACACTGCTCAGTCAGTACTTCAACTACACCACTACACTGCACAAGTCAGTACATCACCTACGCCCACTACCTGCACAAGTCCATTACTTCACTACTCCACTACACTGCACATTCCGTACTTCACTACACCACTACACTGCACAAGTCAGTTTACTTCACTACGCCACTACACTGCACAAGTCAGTACTTCAACTACGCCACTAACACTGCACAAGGTCAGTATCTTCACTACACCACTAACACTGCACAATTCATAACTTCACTACACCACAACACTGCACCAAGTCAGTACTCTCACAACACCACTACACTGCACAAAGTCAGTACATCATCATAATTGGTCACTACACTTCAGTCCAACGCTTCCGACAATCATTGATCAGTCCATCAGTGAGTTTCAGTTAGATGACTCTACGAAATATTGTAGAATAAATATCAGATTTATATACTTTTCCAAAGTACCCCCATAGCCGAGTTGGTAAAGCATTCTGACTCTGCAACAAAGAACGTGGGTTCGAACCCCACCTCCTCCTGTTTGCTTATTTCACCTGTTTGATTATTTCACCTGAATTCATGTGAAAGAGTATTAGTCACAACTATATCACAAAGGATGACCAACGACGATTGCTTCCAAGAGGAAATTAGAAATGGAATAAGAAAATGGGAAAATGAGAAAATTCCTGCGACAGGAAATTCTCCAAGAAAGGAAAGAAATCCTTGAACACAATAGAATGTTTAACAGTCAATAATTGTTGAACAAGAGAAATAAAGTCTACAAGCTGATATGAATGAGAGAGCTAAGAAAAGACGCTTGGAGAAGCAAGAAAAATGTAATAATAAGTTACGAGGATCTTGAATTGAAGGTTAAGTATGTTTAGGAGGTAAGTTTGTTAATATAAGAAATTTATGTTTATTATTATTAAAAGTTTATTATGTTGTTATGAAAGGA
>NC_069474.1:2990965-3122126 GCF_026875155.1 Cherax quadricarinatus | reverse complement strand
AAATGGGCCCCCCCAAGGCCTCCCCCCAACCCCCAAATTCTTCATGCCCCAAAGATAAAAAGAAACTAAATTTGGTCACAAAGGGGGGATGGAAAAATGAATAAACAGAGATGGAATGAAAAAAATCAGTAAAAAACCCCAGACTCATAGCAGTCACAAAAACAAAACCGCTAGACAATAACCAACCAATCTTCCCAACAGGATATCAGATCCTGAGGAAAGATAGAAGGAGTAGAGGGGAGGAGGGGTTGCATGCTCATAAAACACCGATGGGGATTTGGGGAAAGGGAAAGGGCATGGACATGATTGGAGAAAGAGACTACATTGTAGGTAAAATTTCAGTCCGGAGAACTAAAGTAGTCATTGAGGGGATGTATAACCCACCACAGAACTGCAGGAGGCCAAGAGAGGAGTACGAAGAAAACAACAGGTGATGGTGGACACACGGGCTGGGGTGGCAAGAAGAGCTCACTCGAGCAGAGCAAAGTTACGGGTTTAATGGGCGATTTCAACCACAGGGAGATCGTTGGAAAACCTGGGCCACAGGGGGTCCCGAAACATGGAGAGCCAAGATGATGGATGTGGTACTTGAAAACCTCATGCATCAACATGTCAGGGACACAACCAAGGGGAGAGGGAGGATGAGCCAGCAAGACTGGATCTTGTGTTCACCGAGCAGTTCAGACATTGAGGACATCACTTATGAGAGGCCCCTTGGAGCTAGCGATCATGTGGTTCTAAAGTTTTGACTAAGTAGATTACAAGTGAGAACAAGTAACAGGATAACTGAAGGGGATCACGGCCAAACTATAAAAGGGGGGACTACACAGGTATGAGAAACTTCCTGCAGGAGGTTCAGTGGGACAGAGAAATGGTAGGAAAATCAGTAAACGAGATGATGGAATATGTGGCAACAAAGTGCAAGGATGCAGAGGAAAGTTTTTGTTCCCAAGGGAAACGGAAATAATAGGAAGACCAAAACGAGTCCTTGGTTTACCCGAAGGTGTAGGGAGGCAAAAACTAAGTGCAACAGAGAATGGAAAAGGTACAGGAGGCATAGGACCCAGGAAAACAAGGAGATTAGTAGAAGAGCCAGAAACGAGTATGCACAGATAAGGAGGGAGGCCCAGCGACAGTATGAAAACGACATAGCATCGAAAGTCAAATCTGACCCGAAACTGCTGTATAGCCACATTAGGAGGAAGACAACAGTCAAGGACCAGGTGATAAGGCTGAGGAAGGAAGGTGGAGAACTCACAAGAAACGATCAAGAGGTATGTGAGGAGCTCAACACTAGATTTAAGGAAGTATTTACAGTAGAGACAGGAAGGACTCGGGGGGACAGACCAGATGGGGACACCAGCAAGGAATACACCAACAAGTGTTGGACGACATACATACAGATGAGGAGGAGGTGAAGAAACTGCTAAGGGACATCGATACCTCAAAGGCAATGGGACCAGACAACATCTCCCCGTGGGTCCTTAGAGAGGGAGCAGATATGTTGTGCGTGCCACTTACCACAATCTTCAACACATCCCTGGAAACTGGGCAACTACCTGAGGTATGGAAGACGGCAAATGTAGTTCCCATTTTTAAAAAAGGAGACAGAAAAGAGGCACTAAACTATAGACCTGTGTCATTGACGTGTATAGTATGCAAAATTATGGAGAAGATTATCAGGAGGAGAGTGGTGGAGCACCTGGAACGGAACAGGAGTATAAATGCCAACCAGCACGGATTCACGGAAGGCAAATCCTGTGTCACAAACCTTCTGGAGTTTTATGATAAAATAACAGAAGTAAGACAAGAGAGATGACTCAAGAAATCGTAATGACACGATTGCAAATAAACCATACCCCCGGCCGGGATTGAACCCGCGGTCATAGAGTCTCAAAACTCCAGCCCGTCGCGTTAGCCACTAGACCAGCTAGCCACAATAAGATTCATCCAACTAGGTATATTTCTACACCATAGGAAAGTTAGCACAGGCACCTCTGTGACCACAAATGCAAGTTTTTACAGACGAATCTCCAGCTAGCGTGGCCGTGACGAACTCTAGCTCAGGTCCCTTCACTGCCGTCAACATGACGCTAGCTGGAGATTCGTCTGTAAAAACTTGCATTTGTGGTCACAGAGGTGCCTGTGCTAACTTTCCTATGGTGTAGAAATATACCTAGTTGGATGAATCTTATGTGGCTAGCTGGTCTAGTGGCTAACGCGACGGGCTGGAGTTTTGAGACTCTATGACCGCGGGTTCAATCCCGGCCGGGGGTATGGTTTATTTGCAATCGTGTCATTACGATTTCTTGAGTCATGTTGACGGCAGTGAAGGGACTTGAGCTAGAGTTCGTCACGGCCACGCTAGCTGGAGATTCGTCTGTAAAAACTTGCATTTGTGGTCACAGAGGTGCCTGTGCTAACTTTCCTATGGTGTAGAAATATACCTAGTTGGATGAATCTTATTGTGGCTAGCTGGTCTAGTGGCTAACGCGACGGGCTGGAGTTTTGAGACTCTATGACCGCGGGTTCAATCCCGGCCGGGGGTATGGTTTAAGACAAGAGAGAGAGGGGTGGGTTGATTGCATCTTCTTGGACTGCAAGAAGGCCTTTGACACAGTTCCTCACAAGAGATTAGTGCAGAAGCTAGAGCATCAGGCGCATATAACAGGAAGGGCACTGCAATGGATCAGAGAATACCTGACAGGGAGGCAACAACGAGTCATGGTACATAATGATGTATCACAGTGGGCACCTGTGACGAGCGGGGTCCCACAGGGGTCGGTCCTAGGACCAGTGCTATTTTTGGTATATGTGAACGACATGACGGAAGGGTTAGACTTAGAAGTGTCCCTGTTTGCAGATGATGTGAAGTTAATGAGGAGAATTAAATCTGATGAGGACCAGGCAGGACTTCAAGAGACCTGGACAGACTGGACACCTGGTCCAGCAAATGGCTTCTCGAATTTAATCCAGCCAAATGCAAAGTCATGAAGATGGGGGGGGCACAGAAGACCACAGACAGAGTATAGGCTAGGTGGCCAAAGACTGCAAACCTCACTCAAGGAGAAAGATCTTGGGGTGAGTATAACACCGAGCATGTCTCCGGAAGCACACATCAATCAGATAACTGCTGCAGCATTGGGCGCCTGGCAAACCTGAGAACAGCATTCCGATACCTTAGTAAGGAATCATTCAAGACACTGTACCCCGTGTATGTCAGGCCCATACTGGAGTATGCAGCACCTGTTTGGAACCCGCACTTGATAAAGACGTCAGGAAACTAGATGAAAGTACAAAGGTTTGCGACAAGGTTAGTTCCAGAGCTAAGGGGAATGTCCTATGAAGAAAGATTAAGGGAAATGGGCCCTGACCTCACTGGAGGGACAGGAGGGTCAGGGGAGACATGATAACGACATAAAAAATACTGCGTTTGGGAAAAGACAAGGTGGACAAAGACAGGATGTTCCAGGGAGGGGGCACAGAAACAAAAGGCCACAATTGGAAGTTGAAGACACAAATAGTCAGAGAGATAGTAGGAAGTATTTCTTCAGTCATAGAGTTGTAAGGCAGTGGAATAGCCTAGAAAATGACGTAGTGGAGGCAGGAACCATACACAGTTTTAAGACGAGGTTTGATAAAGCTCATGGAGCGGGGAGAGAGAGGGCTAGTAGCAACCGGTGAAGAGGCGGGGCCAGGAGCTAGGACTCGACCCCTGCAACCACAAATAGGTGAGTACAAATAGGTGAGTACACACACACACACACACATGTGAATGACATAACTGAAGGGATTGACTCAGAAGTGTCCTTGTTTGCGGATGATGTGAAGTTAATGAGAAGAATCAAATCGGATGAGGATCAGGCAGGACTACAAAGAGATCTGGACAGGCTACAAGCCTGGTCCAGCAACTGGCTCCTTGAGTTTAGCCCTGCCAAATGCAAAGTCATGAAGATTGGGGAAGGGCAAAGAAGACCGCAGACACAATATAGTTTAGATGGCCAAAGTCTGCAAACCTCACTCAAGGAAAAAGATCTGGGGGTGAGTATAACACCGAGCATATCTCCTGAGGCGCACATCAATCAGATAACTGCTGCAGCATACGGGCGCCTGGCAAACCTACGGATAGCGTTCCGATACCTCAGTAAGGATTCGTTCAAGACTCTGTATACCATTTACGTCAGGCACATTACTGGAGTATGCAGCACCTGTTTGGAATCCACACCTAGTCAAGCACGCCAAGAAACTAGAGAAAGTGCAAAGGTTTGCAACAAGACTAGTCCCAGAGCTACGGGGATTGTCCTACGAAGGAAGGTTTAGGGAAATCGGCCTGACGAAACTGAAGGCCAGGAGGGTCAGGGGAGACATGATAACGACATATAAAATACTGCGCGGAATAGACGAGGTGGACAAAGACGGGATGTTCCAGAGATGGGACACAGACACAAGAGGTCACAATTGGAAGTTGAAGACTCAGATGAATCAAAGGGATGTTAGGAAGTATTTCTTCAGTCATAGAGTAGTCAAGCCGTGGAATAGCCTAGAAAGTGAAGTAGTGGAGGCGGGAACATACATAATTTTAAGGCGAGATATGATAAAGCTCAGGGAGGGAGGACCTAGTAGCAATCAGTGAAGAGGCGGGGCCAGGAGCTATGAATCGACCCCTGCAACCACAAATAGGTGAGTACAAATAGGTGAGTACACACACACACACACGCACACACACGCACACACACACACACACACACACACACACACACACACACACACACACACACACAAACACAAATACACACACACACACACCACACACACACACATACACACACACATACACACAGAACAGATAAGCAGAGGGACACCAGATAGGGAAGAGGCAGTAAGAAGCAAGGCGTCAATGGCAGGAACTAATTTGAATCAGAGGATGCTCAGGGAAGCACAGTGGGAGGATGAAAGGGAGAGGGCCATTTTTGTCTATGGGCTCCAAGAAGTAGATGGGGAAACTTACGAGGCAAGGAAACAGGAGGAAAAAAAGCGATTGAAAGCATCATGAAAGCAATAGGAGAGGACGACATGATTCAGCTGACAAATTTTCGGAGAATTGGGTGGTTTGCGAGAGGGAAAAAAGCGTCCAGTCAAAGTGATTTTCAAGGCAGATTCAGCTCGAAACCGGATCCAGCAGTAGAAAGCATGCCTAAGGGACAATCAGGTGTTCCAGAGTGTGTACCTCGACCGAGACAGAACACAAGAAGAAAGGATGACACTGAAAGAGAGGGTGCAACGTCGCAAGGAGGAATGGGAGGCAAGGAAGGTGGAAAGCAGGAGAAATCGGGCCCATGTGGAAGAACAAACACAACCCCCCCCCAGTCCCCAAGAAGGAGCACAACCTTGACAATCCCAAGGTCAAATGCCCTCCCCAAAATCACTCATGCCCCCTTTTCCCCATCCCCTCAGCCCCCCCCCCACCCCCACAGAAACCCCAGTAACCCACACACCCCCCTCTGCATAAACCCCACCCCCACAGAAACCATCGAACCGTACATCCCTCAGCTCAAACCCCACCCCACAGAACCACAGAACCCCACAAAATGCCCCTCCCCCCATCCCCCTCACCACAAACCCCCCCCTCACGAAACCCACGCAACTCACCATGTCCCCTTTTACCCCCCCCCTCACCAAAACCCCCCCTCCCCATTGTAACCCCCCATGGGCCTTTTCCCCCCACCCCCTCAACCACCCCCCCCCCCGGGAAACCCCCCCATGGCCCTCTGCCCCCACCCCCCCCCTATGGGCCCCCTGCCCCCCCTAACCCCCCTTTTCCCCCAGAAAAAAGTTATTGAAAAAGTTGGGTTTTGGGTAACGAAGTGAGGGAATAACGAAAAAAATGTAAGGAGGGGCACAAAAAAATAAAGGAGTTGTCCCAACATATAGCGGTTACAGAAACAAAAATCAAGGGATAAAAAAGATGAAATCTTCCCCCTGGATATCAGATCCTGAGGAAAAATAGAAGGAGGGGGGGGGGGGGGAGGGGGGGGGGGTTGCACTATAAAAAAAAAAAACGGGTGGGGTTATCAAAAAAATGGAAGGATGGAGAGATGGAGAAAGGGTTTAAATGTAGGTAAGCCCAGTAGGGGAGCACAGGTAGTCATTGCAGTTAGTAAAACCCCACCACAGAACGCGGGAGGAAAAAAAGGGTTGATGAGGCAACAGAGCATGGTGGACACTTGCTGGGGGGGAAAACCCCCCCCCCCCCATAGAGCCCAAATTGGGTTAGGGCATGGGTGCCAATCCGGGGGAGATTGATGGGAAAACCCTGGACCCACATGGGGGTCCCGAAACATGGAGAGCCAAAGATGATGGATGTGGGTGGCAAATCTCATGACCAAATGTTGGGTACTACCAGGAGGAGGGGAGGATGAACCGCAAGAGGACCTGTGTTCACCCGGGTAGCTCAAAAATTTAGCACATCAATGTAAAAAGGCCCCTTGGAGCTAGTGCCACGTAGTTATGGCTTTGAATAAAATGTGGAGCTAAAATGGAGAGGGTTACAGGAGTAGAAAAAAGGGAAAACTTTTATAAAGGGGGGCCACAGGAATGAGGCCCTTTCCCTGAGGGGTTTCAGGGGGAACAGGGTTGGTGGGAAAAATCGGGGTAAACGAAATGATGGACTTTGTAACAAAAAAAAATGAAGGGGGCAGAGGAAAGGTTTGTTCCCAAGGGTAACAGAAAAAAAGGGAAGGACCCGAACGAAACCCCTTGGTTTGCCCCAAAGGGACAGGGGGGGCAAAACTAAGGCTTAGAGAATGGAAAAGGTACGAAGGCAAAGGACTCGGGAATAAAGAGATTAGTCCGTGAGCCAGAAAGAGTATGCACAGATAAGGAGGGAGGCAAAGGGCAGTATGAAAATGGGCATAGCATCGAAAGTCAAGGCTGACCCGAAACTACTCTCGCCATTTAGGAGGAAGACAACAGTCAAGGCCCGTTAAACAGGTGAGGAAAGAAGGTGGGGAGTCCCAAAAAACGCCAGGGGTATGTGAGGAGCTAACATGAGTTTCAGGGAAATATTTAAGTGGAGGTGAAGGGACAATGGAAGCAAAGCAGTGGTGTCAGCAACAAGGGATATACCAACAAGTGTTGGTGAATTTCACACAACTGAGGAGGAGGGGGAGAAGCTCCTAAGGGCCTTTATACCCAAAAGGGGGTGGACTGGACAAACATCTCTCCGTGGGTCCTTGGGGAGGGAGCAGGGACATTTGTGTGTCACTCACCAAAAACTTCAAAATTCCCTTGAAAATGGGAACTACCTGAGTATGGAAGAAGGCAAATGTAGTCCCCATCTTTAAGAAAAGGGGGACAGAAATGAAGCATAAAATTTTGACAAATGTCACTGCATGTATGTATGCAAAGTCTGGAAAGATTTCAGGGGGAGTGGTGGAGCACCTGGAGGGAACAAGATTATAAAAGACAGCCCAACACGGATTCTGGAAAGCAAACCCGTCTCCCCCCTGGTTTTTTGACAAGGTAAACCCAAGTAAAAATGAAAAAGGGGGGTGGGTCGATTGATTTCTTGGACTGCAAGAAGGCCTTCGACACAGTTCCACAAGAGATTGTACAGAAGCTAGAGGAAAAGGGACGATAACAGGAAGGGCCTGCAATGGATCAGGAATACCTAACAGGGGGCAACACGTTTTATGGCCCTGATGAGGTTTTTCACAGTGGGCGCCCGTACAAACGGGGTCCCCGGGGGTCGTCTGGGACCCGTGAAATTTTTGGATATGTGAACACATGACGGGAAAGGGGTGACTCAGAGTGTCCCTGTTTGCAGTTACGCGGACCAGAAGGTCTACAAAGGACCCGGGAAGGTGGATGTGTGGTCCGAAACTGGCTCCTAGAATTTTAACCCCCCAAATGCAAAGTCATGAAGAAGAGGAGGGGAAAAAAGACTGGCAGGAAAAATATAGGGTAGTTGGCCAAAGGGTGCAAAAATCACTCGAAGAGAAGACTAGGAGTGAGTATAAAACCCAGTACATCGCCAGAAGCAACATTAACCAGTAATGCTGCAGCATATGGGGCTTGGAAAACCCGTGAATAGCGTTCCGGTTCCTCAGTAAGGAAACGTTCAAGATTTTTTAAAATGTGTACGTCAGGCCCATACTGGAGTACGCAGCACGAGTTTGGAACCCACACCTGGTCAAACACGTCAAGAAATCAGAGAAAGTGCAAAGGTTTGCAACAAGGCTAGTTCCAGAGCTAAGGGGAATGCCCTATGAAGAAAAGTTAAGGGAAATCGGTCTGACAACACTGGAGGACAGGAGGGTCAGGGGAGACATGATAACGACATACAAAATACTGCGTGGAATAGACAAGGTGGACAGAGACAGGATGTTCCAGAGATGGGACACAGAAACAAGTGGTCACAATTGGAAGCTGAAGACTCAGATGAGTCAAAGGGATGTTAGGAAGTATTTCTTCAGTCATAGAGTAGTTAGGAAGTGGAATAGTCTGGCAAGCGATGTAATGGAGGCAGGAATTATACATAGTTTTAAGACGAGGTATGATAAAGCTCATGGATGAGGGGGAGAGAGGACTTAGTAGCGGTCGGTGAAGAGGCGGGGCCAGGAGCTAAGTTTCGACCCCTGCAACCACAATTAGGTGAATTAGGTGAGTACACACACACACACACACATACACACACACACACACACACACACACACACACACACACACACACACACACACACTTGCACTCGCACACACACACACACACACACACAACACACACACACACACAACACACACACACACACACACACACACACACAAGAAGAAATGCAGAAACTGAGGGAGATGGTACAAAGACGAAAGGAGGAAAGACAGAAGGTGAAGATGGAGACGGACAGAACCAGACTCAGAAGGAAGATCAAATACAGCCTCCCTCACAACCACCTATAGAAACCCCCCAACCAGGACAACCCCAATGCAACCAAACATTCTAACCCAAAACAAACATGCCATACGCAATGCCCCTACCCACCTCATTACAAACTCTACCCCCACAGCAACCACCATAGTTCTTTATCAGGTCTCCACTTCCTCAACCCCAAGGTACCCCCCCAGACCACAGTTTTAGAAAAGAAGTTGAAGGTTTGGTATACAAATGCAGATGGAATACCAAATAATTGTGAGGAGTGGCATGAAAGAATCATGGAGACATCCCCCAGACATAATAGCACTCACAGAAACAAAATCACCAGATGATATGAGACGCAATCTTTCCACCCTGATATTAAATCCTCAGGAAAGATAGAGGGAGTGGAGAGAGTAGCAGGAATAGGATGGAAAAAAGCAAACTACAAAAGGGGGGACTACACAAGCATGAGGAACTTCCTGCAAGACATTTAGTGGGAGAGAGAACTGGCAGGAAAACCAGTAAAAGAAATGATGGACTATGTGACAACAAAATGCAAGGAAGCAGAGGAGACGTTTGTTCCCAAGGGAAACAGAAAGAATGGGAAGACCAGAACGAGTCCATGGTTCACCCAAAGATGTAGGGAGGAAAAAACTATGTGTATTAGAGAATGGAAAAAGTACAGAAGAAAAAGGACCCAGGAAAATAAAGAGATTAGCTGAAGAGCCAGGAACGAATATGCACAGATAAGAAGGGAGGCTCAGCGACAATACGAAAATGACACAGCATCGATAGTCAAGCCTGACCCGGAACTGTTGTATAGTCACATCAGGAGGGAAACAACAGTCAAGGACCAGGTAATCAAACTGAGGAAGGATGATCGGGAGTTTACAAGAAACGACCAAGAGGTATGTGAGGAGCTCAGCATGAGATTTAAAGAAGTATTTGCAGTGGAAACTGGTATGACTCCAACAAGTGCTGGATGACGTACACATAACCGAGGAGGAGGTGAAGAAGCTATTATGCGAATTTGACACCTCAAAGGCAGTGGAACTAGACAAGACCTTTCTGTGGGTCCTTAGAGAGGGAGCAGAGATGCTGTGTGTGCTGCTAACAAAGATCTTCAACACATCCATTGAAACTGGGCAACTCCCTGAGGTATGGAAGATAACAAATGTAGTCCCAATTTTTAAAAAAGGAGACAGACATGAGGCATTAAACTACAGACCTGTGTCACTAACGTGTATAGTATGCAAAGCCATGGAGAAGATCATCTGGAGGAGAGTGGTAGAGCAGCTTGAAAGAAACAAGTGAATAATTGACAAACCTACTGGAGTTTTATGACACGGTGACAGAAGTAAGACAAGAGAAGGGTGGATAGACTGCATTTTCTTGGAGTGCAAGAAGGTCTTCCACACAGTTCCTCAAAAGAGGTTACTGCAAAAGCTAGAGGATCAGGCACACATAACAGGAAAGGCACTGCAATGGATCAGAGAATAACTGACAGGGAGGCAACAACAAGTCATAGTACGTGACGAGGTGTCAGAGTGGGTGCCTGTGACAAGTGGGGTTCCACAGGGGTCAGTCCTAGGACTTGTGCTGTATTTGGTATATGTGAATGACATATCGGTAGGGATAGACTCAGAAGTGTCCTTGTTCGCAGATGATGTGAAGTTAATGAGGAAAATCAAATTGGTCTAGGATCAGGCAGGACTACAAAGAGGCCTGGACAAGCTACAAGCCTGGTCCAGCAACTGGCTCCTTGAATTTAACCCTGCCAAATGCAAAATCTAGGTGGACAAAGACTGCAAACCTCACTCAAGAAAAAAGATCTTCGGGTGAGTATAACACCGAGCACATCTGAGGTGCACAGCAATCAGATAACTGCTGCAGCGTACGGGCGTCTGGCAAACCTAAGGATAACATTCCGATACCTCAGTAAGGAATCGTTCAAGACTCTGTACATCATTTACCCCAGGCCCATACTGGAGAATGTAGAACCAGATTGGAATCCACACCTGGATCCCAAACTGAAAGGTGCAAAGGTTTGCAACAAGACTAGTCCCAGAGCTAAGGAGATTGTCCTACGACGAGAAGTTAAGGGAAATCGGCGTGACGAGAGTGGAAGACAGGAGGGTCAGGGGTGACATGATAACGACATATAAAATACTGCGCAGAATAGGCAAGGTGGGCAAAGACAGGATGTTCCAGAGATGGGACTCAGAAACAAGAGGTCACAACGGAAGTTGAAGACTCGGATGAGTCAAAGGGATGTTAGGAAGTATTTCTTCAGTCATAGAGTTGTGAGGCAGTGGAATAGCATAGAAAGTGACTTAGTGGAGGCGGGAACCAAACAGTTTTAAGACGAGGTTTGATATAGCTCATGGAGCAGGGAGAGAGAGGACCCAGTAGCAGTCAGTGAAGAGGCGGGGACAGGAGCTATGAATCGACCCCTGCAACCACAAATAGGTGAGTACAATTAGGTGGGTACACACTCACACAAACACACACACACGCACACACACCGATATGTCATTCACATATACCATGGTTTACCCAAAGGTGCAGGGAGGCAAAAACCAAGTGTGCTAGGGAATGGAAGAAATATAGAAGGCAAAGGACCCAGGAGAATAAGGAGAACAGTCGTAGAGCCAGAAACGAATATGCACAGATAAGAAGGAGGCCCAAAGACAACATGAAAATGACATAGCAGCGAAAGCCAAATCTGACCCGAAACTGTTGTACAGCCACATCAGGAGGAAAACAACAGTCAAGGACCAGGTAATCAGGCTAAGGAAGGAAGGAGGAGAGACAACAAGAAATGACCGTGAAGTATGTGAGGAACTCAACAAGAGATTCAAAGAAGTGTTCACAGAGGAGACAGAAGGGCTCCAGAAAGACGGAGAGTGGGCACCACCACCATGTGCTGGACACAGTGCACACAACGAGAAGAAGTGAAGAGGCTTCTGAGTGAGCTAGATACTCAAAGGCAATGGGGCCAGATAACATCTCCCCATGGGTATTGAGAGAGGGAGCAGAGGCGCTATGTGTACCCCTAATAACAATATTCAATACATCTATCGAAACAGGGAGATTGCCTGAGGCATGGAAAGACAGCAAATGTAGTCCCAATCTTTAAAAAAGGAGACAGACATGAAGCATTAACTACAGACCAGTGTCACTTGACATGTATAGTATGCAAAATCATGGAGAAGATTATCAGGAGAAGAGTGGTGGAACACCTAGAAAGGAATGATCTCATCAACAGCAGCCAACATGGTTTCAGGGACGGGAAATCCTGTGTCACAAACCTACTGGAGTTCTATGACATGGTGACAGCAGTAAGACAAGAGAGGAGAGGGGTGGGTGGATTGCATATTCTTGGACTGCAAGAAGGCGTTTGACACAGTTCCACACACGAGATTAGTGCAAAAACTGGAGGACCAAGCAGGGATAACAGGGAAGGCACTACAATGGATCAGGGAATACTTGTCAGGAAGACAGCAGCGAGTCATGGTACGTGGCGAGGTGTCAGAGTGGGCACCTGTGACCAGCGGGGTCCCACAGGGGTCAGTGCTAGGACCAGTGCAGTTTCTGGTATTTGTGAACGACATGACGGAAAGAATAGACTCTGAGGTGTCCCTGTTTGCAGATGACGTGAAGTTGATGAGAAGAATTCACTCGATCGAAGACCAGGCAGAACTACAAAGGAATCTGGACAGGCTGCAGACCTGGTCCAGCAATTGACTCCTGGAGTTCAATCCCACCAAGTGCAAAGTCATGAAGATTGGGGAAGGGCAAAGAAGACCGCAGACATAGTACAGTCTAGGGGGGCCAGAGACTACAAACCTCACTCAAGGAAAAAGATCTTGGGGTGAGTATAACACCAGGCACATCTCCTGAAGCGCACATCAATCAAATAACTGCTGCAGCATATGGGCGCCTAGCAAACCTCAGAACAGCATTCCGACATCTTAATAAGGAATCATTCAGGACCCTGTACACCGTGTACGTTAGGCCCATATTGGAGTATGCGGCACCAGTTTGGAACCCACGCCTAGCCAAGCACGTAAAGAAACTAGAGAAAGTGCAAAGGTTTGCAACAAGACTAGTCCCAGAGCTAAGAGGTATGTCCTACGAGGAGAGGTTAAGGGAAATCAACCTGACGACACTGGAGGACAGGAGAGATGGGGGGGACATGATAACGACATACAAAATACTGAGAGGAATTGACAAGGTGGACAAAGACAGGATGTTCCAGAGATTGGACACAGTAACAAGGGGACACAGTTGGAAGATGAAGACACAGATGAATCGCAGGGATGTTAGGAAGTATTTCTTCAGCCACAGAGTAGTTAGGAAGTGGAATAGTTTGGGAAGCGATGTAGTGGAGGCAGGATCCATACATAGCTTTAAGCAGAGGTATGATAAAGCTCACGGTTCAGGGAGAGTGACCTAGTAGCGACCAGTGAAGAGGCGGGGCCAGGAGCTCGGACTCGACCCCTGCATCCTCAACTAGATGAGTACAACTAGGTGAGTACACACACACACACACACACACACTGCTCACAGCGGAAGTAAGCTAGAACATAAATTAGAAGTATGTTGGTTACATTAACTTACCGAAGATGTGAAAATATCCAGGTCCGTCACCTGCCGCCATCTTGAATCTTGAAGCGTCCAGCAATCGTCTCTGTGAATTATAAACAAGAATATGAATCCAAACAAATTTATGGGCCAGACAAATGTAGAATAAACAGTTAGTTGGAATTTTGCTCACCTAAATTTTCGTGTTAATAATTATCATAATCTGAAAGAAGAATTTTGGTTGAAAATGTATTGACAGAATTTATGAGCCCTGATATACCTGGAATATACCTGGAGGGGGTTTCGGGTCTGATCAACCTGGCTGTTACTGTTGGCCGCACGCAAACTGACAAATGAACCACAGCCTGGCTGGTCAGGTACTGACTTTAAGTGCTAGTCCAGTGCCTTCTTGAAGACAGCCAGGGGTCTATTATTAATCCCCCTTATGTATGCTGGGATGTAGTTGAGCAGTAGTGGGCCCCGGGCACTTACTGTGTTGTCTCTCAGTGTACTCGTGGCGCCCCTGGCGGGAGCACTGGCCAACGCAATGGACGGAGCTGTTAGATCTTTAAACTAGAAATAGATAGAGGTATGGGATTCGTGGAAAATCAATGAATTCTGAGTGTAGCGACAGTGTGAGTTTTAAGGAAACCAGTTATAGGCAGAATTTAGGAAGAATTATTGGTGAACATAGGAAAGCCAATGGCATTAGGTTATAAGGAGAGTAACAGGCATAATGGAGGAACAGAAATCAGCAGGAAGAAAAAAGAGAAGGGAGGATTTCTGAAAATATATTACACTGATAGTCGTAGTGATTCGCTGCCTGACCATGGTAGAGTGCGGTTGTGCTCTGCACCCCTCTGCTGTTTTCAGGCAAGCTACCTTGTACCAACATGGCGCTAAATGTGACTCGGCGTGTGAACACCATCGGCATAGAGCTGCTTCGTGGGGCAATTTCACCCTCTTCAGCACAGGTGTTACTCCCGACCATTATTAGGGAAACGTATGGTATCCAGGACGATGAGGTGTATGGTGTTGCCCTGAATGGGGCATACAGAATCTTCGTCAAACTGAATTCCACGTCCGTGTACGAGTCTTTGGTGACGAGATTCCAAGACGTAAGCCTTGACCCTACTCCAGCTGTGAAGGTGCGTTTGATCGACGTATCTCGCCACTTTACGTGGGTTAAGATTCGTAATGTCCCATTTGAGGCAGATGAGGCTGACATCAGGAGTGTTTTCGAGGCATATGGGACCGTATATCTGGCACAACAGGGCAAGTGGATGGCTGGTGCTTGCATGGGCCGTCTGGAGGGAACCTTTTCCCTGAAGATGACTCTGAGACATCCCATACTGTTTTACGTCGTGTCGGAGGACTTCAGAACGCAAGTTATGGTATCATACGCCGGACAGAGACGCACATTCAGGTGATGTGGGGCGTATGACCATATGGCGGCAGCGTGTGTGAAGCTGAAGAGGGCGCCTGCACAAACTGGTGAAGCACCAGTTGCCAGTGTGGTAGCTGTTGTTGAGAGCCCCACGCGAAAGCAAGGGCTTGAACACTTGTGGAGTGAAGTGGTAGAGGATCCCATAGAGAAGACTGGCATGTGTGAGGCAAGCTGTGACATAACAGGAACTGTTACTAGGCAGAAGAAAAGTGCAGAAGTGCAAGTGCATGAGGAGGTACAGGCTCTCGAGAAAGAGCTTCAGTAAGTGTTGAGGACATTGACGCAGCCTGCTGAGGATGTTGTTCCTGAGCTGGTGAGAGGCACGGCATTGCCTGTGGAGGAATGTGATGATAAAAACCATAGCAGGGATGACGGGCCAAGCAGTAAGCGTGAGATGTCGCCGTGTGCCGCGGAACGGGGCGTGGTGGAGGTTGAGGTTCATCGTGAGGAAACCTCAGAAGACAACATGGAAGTGGAGGGCATCACGAGGAAGAGAGCGGCGGCGTCAGACTCAGATGATGTCCTGACGCCGGCGCAGAGGTCTGGGAGGAAGGAAGAGTACTGTCGAGGTAGTCAGGATAAGAGGCATCGCAAGAAAAGGGGGGGGAGGTTGATGGTGTGAAGCCCTGTGCTGGCTCTGGGGCAGGAGGCCCTGGGATGAATGAAGAGAGGAGGAAGGGTTGGAAACTATAAAGAGGCCTTAGGTGTATGACTGTGAACGTAAATGGACTGTGTAATAGTGTGAAGAGGGAATGGTTTCGAATGTTTCTGTGTAAATATAGGGTGGATGTAGTGTTTCTGCAAGAACACAATTTCAAGGAGGGGAGAGAGCTGGAGGTGGCGGGGTTTCAGGTCATGACTCTGCTATCTGCACGTCTGAAAGGTGGTGTGGGTATATTGATCAGGGAGGCGAGCCCGTTTGTGTCGATAAGAAGTGAGGGGGGAGGGGGTAGGGTGTTGCGTGTGGATGGGTGGTGGATGGGGCAGAGGGTAACCTTTGTAAGTGTGTATGCACCATCTGAGAACAATGTGAAAGTAAAGCAGGAATTTGTATGTGATGATGTAGTTTTCTTCTTACATGGTTTACCTGCAGTGGCCATCGTTGGTGGGGACTGGAACTGTGTTATCAGGAGGGCTGATGTGGAACCAAAAGGGGCGGGGCACATGTCGGCGGTCTTACGAGACCTCTTGAGGGATATTCAGTTGAGGGATGCAGTTGGAGGGGGAGTGTGGGAGGTAGAGCACACTTTCGTGAGGGGTTATGCGGCTAGGTTGGATAGATTGTACATTTCTCAAGGGGTCTTGGTAAAGTTTTTCCGCACAATAGAGGTAGCTTATTCGGATCATAGGGCGGTCGTGGCAGAGGTGGGATGGGAGTCACTGGCGGGTATCTCTAGGGGTTATTGGAAGTTAAATACGAGTGTGTTAGGAGATGAGGAGGGGTTGGAGGGATTTACAACACTGTGGGAGGGGTTAAGTATGGAGGTACATGGGATGGAGGATGTGGTAGCATTGTGGGATGGAGTGGCTAAAGAATGAATTAGGCAATATTATGTGAGAGAAGGGAAACGAATTAATTCTTTAAAATATGGGCTGGCCAACTATTTGGAGGACACGTTAAGGGGTTGCTATGTGAGAGAGGCAGTGGCGGGTATTTATCCTATGGATGACATACTGGCACTTCAGGGGAGGCTGCGCGAGGTTCCAAGCGGTGAGGGTAATGGAAGGTGTGGAAGAGGTGTTATGGGGCGATAGGCCTTCGTCGTGTATATTGCATAGGCAAAAGCAACGGCAGCAGGCAACAGCTATTCCATGGTTGGAGGTTCATGAGTCGGTAGGTGGGTATAGGGTGGGTCAGGTTATACACGCCACAGATGGAATGGGAGTGTTTGCGGACGAGTGGTATTGAAAGTATTGGCAAAGGGATGGGGTAGGAGCTGGGGGTTTAAAACAGGTGTGTGAGAATGTGATATGTCTGTTGGGAAAGAGTGATAGGGAAGCATTGGGAGGGGAAATAACTGAGGGAGAAACATGGAAGGCTTTAAGTGAAATGCATAAGGGTAAAGCTCCAGGAATCGATGGACTCCCGGCAGAGTTTTATCTACAGCATTGGGAGCTAATGAGGGTTTTTTGGTTAGGTTATTAAATTTAGTGAAGGAGAGGGGAGAATTGGGAGAGAAGCAGGCAACAGCTGTAGTAGTATTGGTACCGAAGGGTAAGGGGCAACATACACTTAGAGACTACCGGGCAATATCGTTGTTATGCACAGATTATAAGCTGTTTGCCAAAATTTTGGGGAATCGGTTTAAATGCGTACTGGATAGAGTAGTATCGAGAACTCAGTTTGGGTTGCCAGGGAGGTCTATGGTGGAGGGACATGGGTTCCTAAGGGATTTCGTGGAAGCAAAAGGGGGGAGGGGGGTTTGGTGGCTTTAGACTGGCAGGGTGCATATGACAGAGTGGAACGTGAAGCATTGAGAGCCATCCTCAGGGGACAGGGGTTTGGGGAAGAAATAGTGGGATGGGTAGATGCTTGGTATCGCGGTGCAATGGTGAGGGTACAGATTAATGGGAGAGTGGGTGGGAAGATTGTAATGGAAAGGGGACTTCGACAGGGGTGCCCTATGTCACAACTTTTATTTGCATGCATACAGGACCCCTTTTATAGGATGATGGAGAAGCGTATGTGCAATAGGGGGGGTGAAGGGAGTAGAGTTGGGAGGGTTTGGCCAGTCTTAATAGGGTATGTAGATGACACTACTGTTCTGGTTAGGGAGGGGATGTCAATGGATACCTTGGATGGGGTAGTACAATTGTTCTTGGAAGCAACTGGTATGAGAGTGAATTCAGAAAAGTCCATTGTCATGGGGTTAGGAGGTTGGGCTGGGAGGGTTGAGTGGGGTAGTTCAGTGGTGGGGAGGCGGGTGAATTTGTTAAAAATTTTTGGTCTTATCTATACAGACGATCTGGATGTAGCGCACAGGGAAAACTCAATTAGGTTGGTGGATAAGATTCAGGGGCGATTGGGTGCATTGAGGCCTTATCATTTGGCCCTTGTACAGCGGGCCATTGTCATTAATGTCTTATTGTATAGTAAGGTATGGCACGTGGCGGCCGTGTTCTCATTTACACTGACGGCGGTAGCGGACATACTTAGGAGGGTTTTTAAATTCTTGTAGGGCGCGGGATGTGATTGACTTATAAGGGATGTAGTAATGTTACCTGTGCGGCAGGGGGGGTTGGGTTTGCTGGACTTAAAGAGGAGTGTCAAATGTGTCTTTATAAAAGGGGGTGGGAGGAAGGCGTGGGTGGGGGGGTTCTGGTCAGATCCATAAAGATTGAAACGAAATGTATTCAGAGTGGAGTGGAAACTGTTTTTGGGGCTATGGCTGGGCTCGGGGATCCGGGAAGGTAAAATAGGTGCGATGTGTCGATTGTTGGGGGGGAGGGTTGTGGCGCCTGTAAAAGGGAATTTTCCTCATGTATACATGGGGAAGTATATGGAATGGGTAAGTAGGATGAGGTTCAACCACGAGCACGTGACGTAATGTTCGTTTTCTGCACGGGATTTTGCCGTCGGGTACTGTTCTGAGGGATAGACGTGTGGTTGAGGGGGTGTGTTGGAATATGTGAAGGTGAGGATCGGCGTTTCATGTTGTAAAATTTTTGTGAGGGATGGGTAGCGTCAGGGTTAGTTGAGTAGGGTACTCCGTAAAAATTGGGGTAAAGGGATTTCTGTTCTGAGAGCTTTAAGTCTTGACGTGGGGGACTGGATGAGAGTACCCATTAGGGTTTTGTGGGGTACATTATGGTAGATTATATATACATAACGTGGGGAATGAGGGGGAAAGGGGTTAGTGAGGTGAAGAGGCGGGTTTTAGCGGTTACGTTTTATAAAACGTTGTGCCCGTAACAGAGAAATTTATGGGAGAAGGTGGGAGCGGGCTTTCTCAGAGGGATATAGAGAACTTACGTTAGAGGTTTTATTAGATTTGTAAATCAGGTGGGAGGGGCAGGGTAGGGATGGTAAATGCTACTGTAGGATGGGATGTCAGGGGTAGAAACGGGGTCGCCTTCTTGGGGTTGGACAGTTGCAAAGAATGTGCACAACTTTAGTGTGGAGAGAGAGTTGAAGTAATGCAACGTGCGAATGTATATGAACCTGTGCGTATGGGATGTGTAACGGGCACAAACACAGTTGTGGCTGTCTGCGCCTGCGTGCGCCTTAGATCAGCTGTTGTGATTAAGGATTGGTTGAACTTCATGGTGGCAATGTTCCTGGACTTGCTAAGCACTAGATGTGTATCTTAACCGGGTTTAAGTGTCAATGTGTAAGACTTGGTCATGTTTCCCTTATGTTAATATTAGTTATTAAATGTACTGTGTCTTTGGTGCTACTGTTTCACCGATACTTAAATAATTACCACTTATGTTTATTCATATATATCAAGTTAGGACGTAAACTACAAGTTGGTGATAACGGTCATATTATTTCGGGGTGAGGGGGGGGGGTAATTAATGTGTAATAAGTTTAAGTCATTACCGGCAATACCAACTTTATTGGTAGTTGTATACATGTGTTCTGAAATGTAATATTCATATTGTGTTAGTCTTATTTAAGGTATTGTGACATTTATTATAATTTAACATCGCTTGTACTGTAGCAATGTTTTTGTATTATGTGGTAATGTTAGGGTTTAATTGGTAAATAAACATGTACATAGGTAGCCTTTGATCTCTGTTGAACTTCATTGTTACAATGTTCTATGTGATATTAATCTTTTGCTATGTATATATTCGACTTGGTTGAGGTGTCACTGTGTTTAGGTATGTCATGTCTTCTAATATGTCAATAATACTTATTCGTTAGGGTTTTTTATGATTTGGTGTTCCTGTATCACCATGAAGTAAGACTTATTAAAATATATTTCTTGTTTAAAATGATAGTTCAGGATGTTTCTTTTGGTGTGTGGGGGGGGGAAGTAAAAAAATTTGTAAGTCACTATCGGTAATAATACTTTTGTATGATAATGGATGTCAAATTTGTTGTGTGTGAGAGTGTAATACCTCTGTAATGTATGGTGTGTGTGAGAGTGTAATACCTCTGTAATGTATGGTGTGTGTGAGAGTGTAATACCACTGTTATGTATGGTGTGTGTGAGTGTAATACCTCTGTAATGTATGGTGTGTGAGAGAGTGTAATACCTCTGTAATGTATGGTGTGTGTGAGAGTGTAATACCACTGTTATGTAGGGGTGTGTGTGAGTGAAATACCTCTGTAATTTTAGGTGTGTGAGAGAGTGTAATACCTCTGTAATGTATGGTGTTGTGAGAGTGTAATACCACTTTTTATGTATGGTGTGTGAGTGAAAATACCTCTGTAATGTATGGTGTGTGAGAGAGTGTAATACCTCTGTAATGTATGGTGTGTGTGAGAGTGTAATACCACTGTTATGTATGGTGTGTGTGAGAGTGTAATACCTCTGTAATGTATGGTGTGTGTGAGTGTAATAACCCCTGTAATGTAAGGTGTATGTGAGAGTAATACCACTGTAATGTATGGTGTGTGTGAGAGTGTAATACCTCTGTAATGAATGGTGTAGTGAGAGTGTAATACCACTGATGTATGGTGTGTGTGAGAGTGTAATACCACCGTAATGTATGGTGTGTTTTGGAGAGTGTAATACCACTGAAATGTATGGTGTGTGTGAGAGTGAATACCCCCTGTAATGTATGGTTGTGTGAGAGTGTAATACCACTGAAAAGTATGGTGTGTGTGAGAGTGTAATATCCTCTGTAATGTATGGTTGTGTGAGAGTGTAATACCTCTGAAAATGTATGGTGTGTGTGAGAGTGTATACCTCTGTAATGAAATGGTGTGTGTGAGAGTGTAATACCTCTGTAATGAATGGTGTGTGTGAGAGTGTAATACCTCTGTAATGTATGGTGTGTGTGAGAGTGTAATACCTCTGTAATGTATGGTGTGTGTGAGAGTGTAATACCACTGTGGAAATATAAACACAAATGCAGTATAATGTGATCCTTTATTGAAAACGTTTCACCCACACAGTGGGCTTTTTCAAGTCACACACGGATCTACCTGGGGTTGGAAGGTACGAGAGTATTTATAGTTCAGAATGTTGAGGTCAGGTGGAGAATGCGCATCTGATGATCTACCGGGTGGGGTTATAGAGTCTTGGGTAGCTAGGCGGGGATATGGACAAGTTGTGAGTAGACCTTCTGCAGTGTTCTATGTTCTTATGTGGGTAGCGATGAAGAAGTTTCTTGGCGAGTGGTTCAGCTATGTTATAGAAGCCATTGTTCTGGTTGAAATTGTTGGTTTAGAGATAAACGATGATTCCGGGATTCGTCTGTATTGAGTGTTGTCTTCTGGGCTATAAGTCTTGAGTTTCTGTAGTTAATTAAATGGTTGTGTGAATTGCGATGTTGTTACACAGGCATTCCTTGTACCCGTCAGTCCTGCTTGCATATTGGTGTTCTAAAATACGTTTGGAGGTCTCTGATGTTTCGCCCACATAATTGTTGCAGTCATTACAAGGGATTATGTAAAACCCCTGCAGAGGATGGAGGCTTGTCCTGTCTACTACTGTTGATGTCCTTGATGGTCGTGTTGTGGAGGTGATACTTGGAATGATGTTTTGGCAAAGATGTTGGAAACATGTTTGGCAATGGAGTTGGTGGGAAGGACTATGTATCTCTTCTCGGCAGTGTCTTCTCTGGGTGTGTTGAAGATGTTTAATGCTCCCCGTCTGCAGTCTCTGATGAAGTGACGAGGATAGTGGAGTTTGGAAAAATACTTGTTCAATTATAGTGCATTCTTCCTCAAGGAACTCGTTGCTGCAGATTCTGAGTGCACGCAGGAAGAAGCCTATAATTACACCACGTTTGGTTTTGGTGTCGTGGTGAGAGTAGAAGTGGATCGTAATAAAGTTGGTAGAATTACCGACAATATGTAAAGTAAAAGGACACAAGTGCAACTAATGTGAATTTATTGGGGCAACGTTTTCGCTCTCCAGGAGCTTGATAAAGCTCCTGGAGAGCGAAACGTTGCCACAATAAATGTCACATTAGTTGCACTTGTGTCCTTTTACTTTACAGTAGAAGTGGAGAAGATCGTTTTGGTTGGTGGGTTTTCGATAGACTTTAAAACGAAGTTCGTGGTCAGCTTGCAGAGTAAAACATCAAGGAAAGGAAGATTTGTTGTCGACTTCTTTTTCAAGTGTGAACTGGATTGAAGGCTCGACCTGGTTGAGCTTGTCTTGGAGAGCTTAAACGTTGAAGCGTTTAGGAGTTATGAGGAGAATGTCGTCAACATAACGGAGCCAGGTGACAGACGAAGGAATAATGGTGGAGAAACGTTGGGCTTCTAGATGTTCCATGTATAGGTTCGCCAGGACTGCACTGAGTGGCGAACCCATGGGTAGTCCAAAAGTCTGCTGAAAGAGAGGTGTTTTTTCGAAAGAGAAACACGTAAAGCCAACACATAGTTCAACAAGGTCGATGAAATCGCTGGCTGGAATGGGAAGATCAAGTGAATCGTCAATTTTCCTGCGCAAGAGATCGATGGCTTGTTTAGTAGGTACTTAGTGAATAGGGAAGTCACGTCAAGGCTGGAAAGTTTCTTGTTCCTGATGTTGATGTTGCGAATGCGATTGAGAAGATCACCTGAGTGTTTGAGATGTGCTGGACTGATAGTGCCCAAGAGTTTACTCTCACCACGACACCAAAACCAAACGTGGTGTAATTATAGGCTTCTTCCTGCGTGCACTCAGAATCTGCAGCAACGAGTTCCTTGAGGAAGAATGCACTATAATTGAACAAGTATTTTTCCAAAATCCACTATCCTCGTCACTTCATCAGAGACTGCAGACGGCGAACATTAAACATCTTCAACACACCCAGAGAAGACACTGCCGAGAAGAGGTACATAGTCCTTCCCCCCACTCCATTGCCAAACATGTTTTCCAACATCTTTGTCAAAACATCATTCCAAATATCTAACCTCCACAACCACGACCATCAAGGACATCCCCCAGTAGTAACAGGACAAGCCTCCATCCTTTGCAGGGGTATACATAATCCCCTTTTAATGACTGCAACAAATTATATGTGGGCGAAACATCAAGAGACCTCCAAACACGTATTTCAGAACACCAATATGCAAGCAGGACTGACGATACAAGGAATGCCTGTGTACAACATCGCAATTCACACAACCATTTAATTAACTACAGAAACTCAAGACTTATAGCCACAGAAGACAACACTCAATACAGAAGAATCCTGGAATCATCGTTTATCTCTATAACCAACAATTTCAACCAGAACAATGGCTTCTATAACATAGCTGAACAACTCGCCAAGAAACTTCTTCATCGCTATCCCACATAAGAACATAGAACACTGCAGAAGGTCTACTCACAACTTGTCCAATATCCCCGCCTAGCTACCCAAGACTATAACCCCACCCGGTAGTTCATCAGATGCAGCATTCTCCACCTGACCTCAACATTCTGAACTATAAATACTCCCGTACCTTCCACCCCAGGTAGATCCGTGTGTGACTTGAAAAAGCCCACTGTGTGGGTGAAACGTTGTCAATAAAGGATCACATTATACTGCATTTGTGTTTATATTTCCATTGTGTCGGTATTTTATACCATTTATTTCCATCGTAATACCACTGTAATGTATGGTGTGTGTGAGAGTGTAATACCACCGTAATGTATGGTGTGTGTGAGAGTGTAATACCACCGTAATGTATGGTGTGTGTGAGAGTGTAATACCACCGTATGTATGGTTGTTGTTGAGAGTGTAATACCACTGTAATGTATGGTGTGTGTGAGAGTGTAAGACCACTGTAATGTATGATGTGTGTGAGAGTGAAATACCACTGTTATGTATGGTGTGTGTGAGAGTGTAATACCACTGTAATGTATGGTGTGTGGTGAGAGTGTAATACCACTGTTATGTATGGTGTGTGTGAGAGAGTGTAAACCACTGTAATGTATGGTGTATGTGAGAGTGTAATACCACTGTAATGTATGGTGTGTGTGAGAGTCTAATACCACTGTTATGTATGGTGTGTGTGAGAGTAATACCACTGTAATGTATGGTGTGTGTGAGAGTGTAATACCTCTGTAATGTATGGTTGTGTGTGGGAGTGTAATACCACTGTAATGTATGGTGTTTTGTGAGAGTGTAATACCTCTGTAATGTATGGTGTGTGTGGGAGTGTAATACCACTGTAATGTATGGTGTGTGTGAGAGTGTAATACCACTGTAATGTATGGTGTGTGTGAGAGTGTAATACCACTGTAATGTATGGTGTGTGTGAGAGTGTAATACCTCTAATGTATGGTGTGTGTCAGAGTGTAATACCACTGTAATGTATGGTGTGTGAGAGTGTAATACCACCGTAATGTATGGTGTGTGTGAGTGTAATACCACCGTAATGTATGGTGTGTGTGAGAGTGTAATACCACTGTTATGTATGGTGTGTGTGAGAGTGTAATACCACTGTAATATATGGTGTGTGTGAGAGTGTAATACCATCGTAATGTATGGTGTGTGTGAGAGTGTAATACCACTGTTATGTATGGTGTGTGTGAGAGTAATACCACCGTAAAAGTATGGTGTGTGTGGGGATGTAATACCTCTGTAATGTATGGTGTGTGTGAGAGTGTAATACCTCTGTAATGTAAGGTGTGTTTTAGAGTGTAATACCCCCTGTGATGTATGGTTGTGTGTGAGATGTAATACCACTGTAATGTATGGTGTGTGTGAGAGTGTAATACCTCTGTAATGTATGGTGTGTGTGAGAGTGTAATACCTCTGTAATGTATGGTGTGTGTGAGAGTGTAATACCTCTGTAATGTATGTGTGTGTGAGAGTGTAATACCACTGTAATGTATGGTGTGTGTGAGAGTGTAATACCTCTGTAATGTATGGTGTGTGTGAGAGTGTAATACCACTGTAATGTATGGTGTGTGAGAGTGTAATACCACTGTAATGTAAAGGTGTGTGTGAGAGTGTAATACCTCTGTAATGTATGGTGTGTGTAGAAATGTAATACCCCTGTAATGTAAAGGTGGTGGTGAGAGTGTAATACCACTGTTATGTATGGTGTGTGTGTGAGTGTAATAAACCCCTGTAATGTATGGTGTGTGTGAGAGTGTTTAAAACCTCTGTAATGTATGGGGTGTGTTTAGAGTGTAATACCACTGTAATGTATTTGGGGTGTGAAGTGTAATACCACTGTAATGTATGGTGTGTGTGAGAGTGTAATACCTCTGTAATGTATGGTGTGTTGAGAGTGTAATACTACTGTAATGTATGTGTGTGAGAGTGTAATACCACTGTAAATTTGGTGTGTGTGAGAGTTTTAATACCTCTGTAATGTATGGTGTGTGTGAGAGTGTAATACTACTGTAATTATGGTGTGTGAGAGTGTAATACCACTGTAATGTAAGGTGGTGAGAGTGTAATACCCCTGTAATGTATGGTGTGTGTGAGAGTGTAATACCTCTGTATGTATGGTGTGTGTGAGAGTGTAATCTACTGAATGTATGGGTGGTGTGAGAGTGTAATACTACTGTAATGTATGGTGTGTAGAGTGTTATACCATGTAATGTATGGTTGTGAGAGTGTAATACCACTGTAATGTATGGTGTGTGTGAGAGTGTAATACCTCTGTAATGTATGGTGGGGTGTGAGAGTGTAATACTACTGTAATGTATGGTGTGTGTGAGAGTGTAATACTACTGTAATGTATGGTGTGTGAGAGTGTAATACCACTGTAATGTATGGTGTGTGAGAGTGTAATACCTCTGTAATGTATGGTGTGTGTGAGAGTGTAATACCACTGTAATGTATGGTGTGTGTGAGAGTGTAATACCACTGTAATGTATGGTGTGGTGAGAGTGTAATACCACGTAATGTATGGTGGTGGAGAGTGTAATACCTCTGTAATGTATGGTGTGTGTGAGAGTGTAATACCACTGTAATGTATGGTGTGTGTGAGAGTGTAATACCACTGTAATGTATGGTTGGGGTGTGAGAGTGTAATACCACCGTAATGTATGGGGTGGGGAGAGTGTAATACCATGTTATGTATGGTTGTGTGAGAGTGTAATACACTGTAAAAATATGGTGTGTGTGAGAGTGTAATACCACTGTTATGTATGGTGTGTGTGAGAGTGTAATACCACCGTAATGTATGGTGTGTGTGAGAGTGTAATACCACCGTAATGTATGGTGTGTGTGAGAGTGTAATACCACTGTATTGTGTGGTTATTACGTGTTAGGGTCATTTTGGATTCTTATGTACTAATCTGTGTCGGTGTACCTTTTTAATATATTTATACCACCTTGTATTGCATTGTTTTAAATAAAATATGTATATAAAAAAAATAGTCGTAGTGCGAGAAATAAGATGGACGAATTGAGATTAGTTGCAATTGCGAGTAAAATTGATGTTTTTGCCATAACTGAGACGTAGTTTAACATGAAAAGTCGGGACATGCCTGCTGAATGTTACATTCAGAGTTTTAAATTGTTCCAAGTAGACAGAAGTATTGGGAAGGGGGGGGTGGGGTGACACACTATGTCCGTGATCGTTTAAATTGTTGCGTAAAAACGGGCATAAAGTTTGAAACACATACTGAGTCTGTTCGGGTAGAATTTACAGAGGGGCTTGAAAAATTGATTTTACGCCTGATATATCGTCCACCAAACTTGGATAGAGACCGAGGAAGACTACTGTGGGAGGAAATTGTTAAGACCACAAGGCACGATAACGTTGTAATTCTAGGGGACTTTAACTTTAGTAACATTGATTGGAATTTTCTAACTTGGAATTTAGAATCTAACGACGTTTTAGAAGTAGTCAGGGAATTTTTTTGAAGCAGTTTGTGACAGAACCTACACGGGGTAATAACCTGCTTGACTTAGTTCTGGCAAACAAGGAATCCCTTGTTAATAATTTAGAAATTTCAGAGGAACTTGGTGCTAGCGACCACAAATCAATTACATTTAGCATTGAATGGAAGTTTTTTTTATATTTTATTTAAAACACAGTATACATTATACATGGAAGCAAACATATGTCACTAAAACAATCAACATAGGAGGCCTGGTCACAGACCGGGCCGCGGGGGCGTTGACCCCCGAAAATCTCTCCAGGTAAACTCCAGGTAAACATGGAACAACAAAGTAAAGTACAACATACGTATACACAATCCAAAAAAGAAAAAGGAACACTTCACACAGGTGTACCAACAACATATCCAGATAACCTACTCCAGCACACCTATACATCTTATGCCAAGTTTTATATACAAAACAATTCTTAAAGGCAAAAGCCTCATCACATACCATTAAAACCTATACATCTACCCCCCCCCCCACCAAAGGTACATTTATTAAGTCGTACATATGTGCTCTGGAAATAAAAAGGTCCCCTCCCCCCTTAATCAAATACCAACAAAACATTAACATAAATATAAAACGCAATACTATGTGATCCTTAATTGACAATTATGACAACAGTCTTCCTAAGTCATACAATATGGATTATTAAACCTGTTTCTTTATCACACATTTGTGTTTAATTTATGTCGGATTTTATACCATTATACCAAAATAATAACTCTATAAGCCAGGATATACTTGCTCAGTAAAACATATGAAACTTTCACTACAAGGATATATACTCTATATTACACCCCTCACCAATTCTCATACATGTACTTACATATTAATACATGACATACACCGCTACTTGAACTTATATGCATACCTGCTCCAGTAAAGTCTATCTAAAATTGTGTATTTATACAAAATCAATATACATTTTTATATTACCTTACATATACTCTTACATGTGACTTGAAACATTAAAATAGCGAAGAGAAACCGACAGCGTGTACTTATAATATATAACACTACCCTACACATACAGTGTCACACGACATGTACTATATAATCTTAACCAGGCCGCTGAAACATTATATGTTAGGCCTTATGTGCCAAATACAATCTCACATAATATTAAATACTGTACCACGTTGATCATTACAGCTATTTACACTTCTAAGTCTTCCGATATACAGATACTGTGCCCTACAGAATGCTTCCTACAAGAAGGGAAACCCCGGACTTTGTATCACAGCATATTCTAAACAGTCATATGGCAGACCTTAGTAACACCACGTATTATGTGCTTTCTAAAACACCTTTGAAGACACTCTCACAATAACGAACAGTCATTCTCACACACACAAATACTGTAAGATTCTACCCTTCCACTCACCTTATATACACACAATGATGTAGTGCTCCAATACACTACGTACATGTACTATCCAAAATCTTCACAACATAAAGGGAACACATGTGTAATACCACCACACACACCACACTCGCTACACAGGAAAAGCATAAATGTATCAGTAAAAATCCAATCACACACTTTAAAAGCCATCCACACATCCCCACTCAAGAACCTAGCCCGTCGTTACCCCTTACTTTACACTTAAATCCCGTAAATCCTTCAACTTAAACCTTCGGTATCCCTCAGTAAACGCTGTCTCCCACCTTCCCCCATAAAGATTCCTATTGCGACACTTAGTTCTATAAATGGTGGCCGCTAACACCTCTATTCTTTCATCCACACCCACCTCCCTCACACCCACCTCCCTCACACCCACCTCGTATAAATAAAATCAGTGACCACATATGAAACCGCATTCACCACCATCTGACTCATCCCACCTATATCTAAACTTAACACCCTTAACACCTGTAACCCTTCCCCACCCACTAACCTAACTACCCTACCTAACCAAAAATACACAGCATGAAAAATAGTCTCGGAACATCCACACGCTTTGCACTCCCCACCCTCCCTTAGTCTCCTATTAAATAACACAACACCAGACGGCAAGATTCCATGTAGAAACCTAAACATTACCTCCCTTACATCTGGTTTAACACGCAATTGCAGTAAACATTTCCAGATATTCCCCCACGCATACATGGGGTATGCCCCCTCAATTGCCGCCACCACAGACCCACCCCCACCCTCTCAAGAATCCTCAATTTGAGGCGCTTCGGATCCCTCACCGTCATTAAAACCAGCAACATGGCCTCACCAATCATTAAATCCCTACCCCCCCACCATCGTTGCATATCCATACAAGTCTTTCTAGCCCCCCTCTCCTCGCCCCCCCTCCCTCAAATAGCCGCGTTTTAGATACACACTCATCATACGCTTTTCTAAAGGTATAAGCCCCAGCCCCCCCTGGCTAACGGGAAGCATCACCACCCCTCTACTTAGCCAGTCACAACCTTATCCCCATATAAATCTGAAAATCCCATGTTGCAACCGTTGCACCTCTCGCCGCCTCAATGGGTATATTGCCACCATGTGCCATAGCTTGCTATACAACAGGATGTTCGTCACAATAACCCTCTGATGCAATGTAAGCTGCGCCGTCCTCAAACCTCCCAATCTTTTCAAAACCCCATCCACGGTGCGTCTCGAATTTACCTCTTGCGCGACCCTATCATTCCTAACGTACACTGTCCCACAAATCAATAGCTGATTCACCACACTCCACCCGCGCCCTACAGTCCCACCTCTATTTACGCTATTGCCTAGGTCCATATACTTAGACTTTGCCACATTAATTTCCATCCCAGTAGCCTCGCCAAACACATTTACCACCTTTCCTATTTTGCGTAAATCCCTCTCATCCCTCACCAATACAGTCGTGTCATCCACATAACCCACAATACCCGCCCCACCCTCTTCAGTACTAACCCCTCCACTTGCGATACTCCACCTAACTGCCCTATAAAAAGGATCCTGGAGGCATGCAAACAATATTTGCGACAGAGGGCATCCCTGTCGCAAACCCCTTCCCATCTGAATGTTAACACCTAGCATTCCAATGTTTTCGCCCAAGATATAATTTCCCTCCCGAATCCCTGCCAACGCATGAACCTCCATAACACATCTCTCTACACTATCGTAAGCCGCTCTCCAATAGAATGCCAAAACACCCCCACCCCCACCCCCCAACTCCCCCCTCTGCTCTAAAAAACATCTAATAACTCCATGCCCTTCATACATTGACCTACCCGGTACCCCATATTGTCCTCTGTCAATTACTTTACCAATCACCTTTTTTATTCTATTCCCTAATATCCTTGCAAATAACTTATAATCGCCACACATAAGCGATATTGCTCGGTAATCCTCTACCGTAGTCTGTCCACCTTTCGGAACTAATACCACAACAGCAGTCCTTTGCTGCTCACCCATTTCCCAATCTTCCTTCATTACATTGAATAACCTAACTAAAAATCCTCTCAATACTTCCCAATTCCTAACATAAAAATCATTAGGCAACCCATCTACACCTGGCGCCTTACCTAAACTTGCACCAGACAAAGCGTGCTAAATCTCACTTTCCGTGATCGGACCTTCTAATGTTACCCTATCTGTGCCATCAATCTCACATTGCACAAAACCTCCCATTTCCTTTAAAGCCGCATCTCGAATGCCTATGTTTTGTGTATATGACCTAAACCATGCATCTAGATATCCACTCATACCCTAAATCGTCACTAATACCTGCCCCTCCCTAAACCCTTCCATCCCCACATGAACAGTTAATCCCATCATCTCCGTCGCCACTCTTCTCTTGCGCTGTCACCTCAACATGCATGCCGAAGGCCTATCACTCCATAACACCTCTTCCAGCCCACCCAAAACTCGCACGCCATCAAATCTTTCATTTTGCAAATCCCTAATATGCTCCTTTAATCCCTCAATATCGTCCACCAGATAACTAGCACTCCCATGCTCGTAGCAAGCTCTCAACTGCCCCTCAAGATAAGATTGGTACCCATACTTCAACCTGGTATATCCCCTCCCACTACGAATATAAAATTCCCTAATACGAGATTTTCCCACAGAGTCCCACCAACTAACCAGATCACTATCCCCAGGCGCCTCCGCCACCAACTCCTCCCACAATTGAACAAATGACTCGAGACTCTTCTTCCTGCAACAACTTTACACTACGAGATGCTTGACTGTGGTGGAAACACTATCAGCTGACAACTTACATTTATTTTTCTCCATCAATACACCATTACTATAATAACAATTATCGAGATCCTTTGCTTCACTCTCAGTAACTGCTATATCTCTCAGTCTTTCCAGAGACTGATCAACAAACTGATCCTTGATTAAATCATCATGAGTTAGAAATTTAACGTCAGTTGTGCCCTGACTAGGCTGATGACAGGGGGGAGTAGTCAGTGTTAATGATCCTGGGCGCAGAGTATCACTAAACAACATATTCAAGCCCAAATCATTGTCATCCACTAACTCAACAGGAGACAAGGATGGTTGTTCTATCTTTGACATAGCTCTAGTAATTGTGCTGAGAGGAAATAAAACAGGCTTCTCTCTACAAGCTTCAATCGCATAATTATCATGAGTTGGGGAAGGGAGGGTGAAAAAACATTCGCTGCCTGACCACGGTAGAGTGCGGTTGTGCTCTGCACCCCTCTGCTGTTTTCAGGCGAGCTACCTCATTTCGTCTCTCAACCCTTGAGTAGTGAGGACGTGCGCTGCTGCTGCCCCTGGCGTTGATTAGTGGCAGTTATATTTTCACAGCATGGTGCAGGCCAGCCGGAGACGCATAAACACAGTCTGTGTTGAGCTTATCCGTGGGGCTGTGACAGGAACTTCTATGGACCTGCTGCTACCTGCAATCATAGGAGATACATATGGTATTGCTAACGAGGAGATATGTGGAGTAGTGCTGAATGGCACGATGAGGATCTTTGTCAAGTTTAACTTGGCAAGTGTGTATGAGGCGGTGGTGGACAAGTACCAGGAGGTTACTTTGGCAGTTAACTCCGCTGTGACCGTGCGACTTCACGACGTTTCTCGCCATTACACATGGGTTAAGATTAGAAATGTGCCATTCGAGGCGGATGATTCTGACACCCGGGTCTTGCGATGTTCAAATTAAGGTACAGTAATATTGCCATTTTGGGAGGGGGCTACTGGACCTTACGCAGGGATCCCCAAAGGAACGTATTCTGTGAGATGACGTTACGTTACCCTATTCGTCGTACGGAGTGCTGCCAGAATTTCGGACCCGGGTTTGTTTGTGACATGCTGGGCAACGCCGGCCCCTGTCGGTTGTGTGGGTCATATGATCACTTAGCGGCTCTGTGTGGAAGGAGGCGTGGCAACATTGAACAACGGCAATGACATACAGCAGTAGAGAAGGGTGAGGAGCAAGATTTGCCTTATGTGACTCTGCCTACACAAGGTGGGCCCTGGAGTGAGGAGGTCGAGAGAGCGGAGGAGATGGAGTCAGCAGGTTGTGACGGGGGGGGGGGGGGGACACCCCTTCATTGAACGCAGCTCAGGTGTTGGAAGAGAACACCCCGAATACGAGTGATAGCGATGTGGAAGACTCGTTAGCCTTGGCTTTAAATGTGTTATTGGCTGACAAGAGTATTGGGAAGGTTGGGAGTCCAGATCTAGTTCTTGGGTCTGCTGTGGATCAGGGCGTGGAACAGGATCTGCGGTCTGCGCACTGTGATAAGAATGTCTTGATGCAAACGGTGGAGGTGGAGGTCCACCGGGACAATGTAACAGACGACATGATGCAAGCAGAGGGAGCATCACGGAAGCGCACTGCTGCGCTATCTGACTCCGAGGACGTGATCACGCCTGCTCAGCGCACTGGCAAAAAGTCCTGGGCAGAAGTTACGCAGAGAGGACACAGTGACCCTAAGGGGCAGGAGTTGGTTAAGAGCGTTTCTAAAGGGGGGGAGAGGGACCGAGGTATCACGAAACGATCTGATGGCAAGACAGTACCAGGATCAAGAAGGAAAACCACTCTGTAAGCTTCAAGTGCATGACATTGAACATTAATGGATTGAGATCAGAGAGAAAGTGTGTATGGTTTAGTGAATATTTGGTGCGTAATAGTGTTGATGTGTGTTCGTGCAGGAACACAACTACAGACCAGGCTATGAGTTGAAGGTGAATGGGTATAATGTGTATGTGGAGCATGCGAAAAGGGTTTGAAAGGAGGAGTTGCCATCCTGGTAAGGGAAACTAGCCCGTTCATAGTGAGGCATTGTGAGGGTGGGGAGGGGAGGGTGATTGGGTTTTGTAGATGGGTGGTGGGGTAGGATACAGATGAGTTTGGTGTGTGTGTATGGTCCGGCAGAGGGAGATGTGCGTATTAAGAATAAATTTGTGAAGGATGTCTAGTATTATTATTTGCGTGCTTTGCCGGGTGTAGCTGTAATTGGTGGTGATTGGAATTGTGTGAAAAGGGCCCGTAAGGATGTGGAACCTAGAGGAGCAGGGTATTGTTCGGGGATTTGGGGGAATTATTAAATGGGGTGGGGTTAATGGACGTTGGGGGGGTGGGGTTGTAGAACATACTTTTTTTAGACGTGGATTGTGGCTAGACTGGATCGCTTGTACGTGCCCCGAACAGAAATAGTGAGCGGGTTTGCGTGTGGTGGACGCGGTTTTGTTCGGATCACAGAGGAGTAATGGTGGACCTAGAATGGGAGGGATTGCCTAAAAGGGGGTAAAGGTTATTGGAAGTTAAATGTGAAGCTTTTGCAGGGTGAGGAATGTCGTCAGTCTTTTGTGCAATTGTGGGAACGGTTGGTGGATGAGGCGCCGGGGGATGATGAACTGGTAAATTGGTGGGATTCGGTGGCTAAAAATGTATCAAAGAATATTTTATTTGTCGTGGGAGGGAATATAATCGGTTAAAGTATGGGTTTCAAAGATATCTTGAAGGGCAGCTGCGTGACTGTTATGCGCGAGGAGGAGCAAGCTATCCAGTGCAGGACATTGAGGGTTTAAAGGAGAGTATTAGGGTATTGCAAAACGAGCGTTTTGATGTGTGCGAATTAGGGGAGAATTGGAAGAAGTGCTTGGGGTGATCGGCCGTCGGCTTGCGTGTTATGAGGCCAGAGAAAGAGGAGAGTGACGAAGGAGATGATGGGGTTAAATGTACATGTAGGGATGGAAGGGTATAGAGCGGGTCAAGCATTGGTAACGACAGAGGGTATGAGTGGATATGTAGAACGTTTGGGTTTTAAAAGTCATATACGCAAAGCGTGGCATCCATGAAGTGGCATTGGGGGGAAATGGGAGAGTATGTGCAGTGTGAGCTTGATGGTCAAGATCGGGTGGCATTAGGTGGGCCAATTACGGAATGTGAGATTTGGCAGGCGTTGTCAGGAGTGAGCTTGGGAAAGGCGCCGGGTATAGATGGACTGCCAATGATTTTTTCGTAAAGAATTGGGGGGTTCTGAGGGTTTTTTTTAGTAAGGCCTTTTTAACATACTTAAGGCGGCTTAGGTAATGGGAGAGCAGCAACGAACGGCCGTTGTGGTGTTGGTACCGAAAGGGGAGCAGTCAACGGTAATGGATTATCGGGCACTTTCGCTTATGTGTGGAGATTATAAGTTGTTTGCGAGAATATTAGGGAACAGAATCAAGAGGGTAATAGGCAAGGTAATTGATAGGGTGCAATATGGGGTGCCAGGAAGGTCGATGTATGAATGGCATGGCATGATTCGAGAATTTATAGAGAAACGGGGGGAGTTGGCGTTAGATTGGAAGGCTGCTTATGATAGTGTGGAAAGAGAAGCATTATTGAGGTTCATGCGTTGGCAAGGTTTTGGGGAAGAAATAATATCTTGGGCAAAATTATTGTATCAGGGGGCGTCGATGAGGGTTTAGGTTAACGGGAGGCTAGGAGTTAAAATACAGATGCGACGGGGACTGCGCCAAGGCTGCCCATTATCACAAATATTGTTTGCGTGTATACAGGATCCATTTTATAGGGCCATTCGGAGGTTGGTTTGCGGGGAGGGGGGGAGGGTACTGACCGGGAGGAGGGGGGGCTGGTATCGTAGGTTATGTGGATGACACGACTGTTTTGGTGAGAGGTAATAGGGACTTGCTCAGGGTGGGTAAGGTGGTGGATGTGTTTGGAGAGGCTTTCAGGGATGAAAATTAATGTTGAGAAGACTAAATTTTTAGACCTAAGGGATAGTACAATGGGGATGAGGTGGTAGGGGGTGGGTGGAAAGGTTTGGTGGATCAACTAATGATATGTGGATAATTTATGTGAGAAATACACGGTTGGCTCAATAGGTGAATTCGGTGCAAATAGTGGATGGAGTATTGAAAAGACTTGGTTGGTTGGGGCGGGGACAACTAACGCTGCATCAAAGGGGTAATAGTGACGAACGTGCTATTGTACAGCAAATTATGGCATGTCGTTGTCATGTTACCGCTGATGAGGGCGTGAGGTGAAACGTTTACAACATGGGGTTTTTAGGTTTATATGGGGATCGGGCTGTGAATGTTTAAGTAGAGCGGTGTTAAAAATTTCCGGTCAGTCGGGGGGGGTGGGACTTTTACCTCTGGAAAAAAAGGGTGATGAGCGGGGTGTACCTAAAACGAAGTTATATAAGGGAGGGGGCGGGAGGGGAGGTGGACTTGTGAGAGTACGTAAGGATATGCAACGATGGTGGGGGGGTAGGGATTTTTAAAAGTTGGTGAGGCCATTTGAGGTTTTAATGATAGTGAGGGATCCTTTGTGTGTTAAAATTTCGGGTCCTCGAAGGAGTGGAAGGTAGGTCAGTGGTGGCTGTGTTGAAGGGCATACCTATGTATGCGTGGACGAAATATGGACGCGTCTAAAACAATTACGTGTAAAACAGGTGTTCGGGAGGTAATGTTTAGATTTTTACATGGGATTTTGCGTCTGGGGTTGTCCCATTCAATAGGGGATAAGGGAGGGGGGGGAATGTAGAGCGTGTGGAAGCATGGAGACAATTTTTCATGCGGTATATTTTTTGTGACTGTATAGAAGTGGTGCGGGTCTGGTTAGGAAAGGTGTTTAAGTTAGGGGTGGGGGAGGATTGCAGGGTGTTGCGGGCTTTAAGTTTGGTATAGGTGGGGCGAGTAAGATCGTGGAGAATGCAGTGGCGTATTTTTGGGCACTGATTTTATATATATACGTCATGGGTCATGAGGGAGGTGGGCGTGGAGAGAGGATAAAGGTTGTTAGCTGCGACATTTTAAAGAATAAGTGTCGTAATAGGGAAATTTATGGGGGAGTTAGGAGAATGCTTTTACTGAGGGCTATCGGAGTTTTAGGTTGAGGGGTTTATGGGATTTACGTGCAAAAGTAAGGGGTCACGGGGGCTGGCTTCCCGATAAGGACAGTTTTGAAAGGGTTTAGTGTGGAAGAGAAAGAATATAGTACTGAGACATAAGTGCCCTTTTACTGTAGATGAGGGTTGTGTGTTGTGAAAAGATACAAGTTCTTCAATTTAATTATTAAAATTTTGTAATTGACAAAGGACGACAGACGTCGTAATGTGATGGAATTTATATATCTGAAACAAAATTATTGGTATGTGTGTAATGAAATGACAATGTGGGTGCACTGTTTTGAATGCGAAATATATATATACACATGAAGTATTGCGTGTGGTAGGAAGGCTCAGTATTTATCGACGTGTGAAGGTCATGCACTGTTATGTTTTGTGCTAACAGACTTACATCTTAGTAGTGGTTTTAATGATATGGGCGAAATATTTTTAGAAGCTTGATTATCCTGTTTTCTTATTACATATTGTTTTTTCATGGAGCTCTATAGGCCCGTAGGTTTAGGTTACCCTTGAAGTGATATATATTATGGGTAATTGATGGATGACATAGTATTAGGTTTTTGTAGTTTCACTGGTTTGTGTGTAAAGTGTATGTAACATATGTATATATTTATACCTTCCCGGAGAAGGTTGATATTTTTTGGGTGTTTAGTTTGATATTTCGTTGTACATGAACATGTAGAATTGAATTTTATATTATATCAATATATTGAGTTATACTGAACGTATCATGTTGTTCAATTTTGGAATTTAAAGAAAGTATTTCATACAATTATACAGTTAAATTAAAGATTGTTACGTGTCAGGTGGATTGGACACGTAAAAAGGAAGGGGGTGTGTTTTCAGAATGTAAGGTGTACATTTCCCTGGCAGGATGTACAATCAGGAATTAGATGTACTTGCCAAGGAGTCTTTAGGTTAGATTTAGTGTTCCAGACATAATGTCATTACTTCAAGGATTGGATGGTCATTGCTTACTGTACAGATTTGTGTATTTCAGATGTAATATGTTAATTGGAAAGTACATGTATTATGCAGAATTTTTCACCACTGTTTTCACTATGTAATTTGTCGTTTACTTTTATGTACTATGTATGTCTTTTTAAATAAAATATAAAAAAAAATTATCATCAGTGGTATTATCAATCACAAGTGGTTCTTTACATATACCAGCATGAAGGATATCATTCCCTATCAACAAGTCCACTGACCTGATGGGAAATACGCCACTGGATATACTCACTGAAATATAACCAGTATAACAGCTTGTTTCAATGTAAACTTTGTGCAGAGGTACTTTTATAACAGCCCCACCATAGGCTTCTAACGATACATCTATCTTGCAATAGGTATTACCAGTTATGGGCAGTACATCTTCTCTTAATAACGTGAGATAACTGCCAGTCTCTGAAAGTAATTATCTCAGATGTGATTCGTCAAGTCCTACTTTACCTCTCGATAAGTAAGGACTCATTGCCGAACGAATCTTTTCGTCAGATACACTTTCTGATGCTAGTCATCTATTCTGAGTAATATTATCTAAAACAGTAGGATCAGAGATATTACTAGGATTTTGGTGCCTTTGTTGCATGGAAAAGGATACGACTTGTTTGGGGGCACCAGCCGCACGACCGTCTCTCGTATCTCTTTCTAACTTATAGCAATACTCTCTAGCATGTCCTTTTCTGTTACAATAGGTACATTTAACTTTCTTCCTCTCGATATCAGACTTCTGTCTTACCACAGAGACAGATTCAGGATTGTGAGTTTTCCTGTTAAAGGTACGAGAAGTTACAGTAGCAGGTACATCAGGCTGGCACTGAGCAGCTGATTTAGGTTGCCAACTTCTAGGACAATTTTTAGTTACCTTGTTTCACTGTGTTTTAGTACGTACAAGTTTGTAAGAAATCTCTTTTTTTCTCACGAGCAAACTCTACACAAGTTGGATCTTGTCGTCGTTGTAACGTACGAAATGAACGTTGATAACTTATGGGTAACAAGTTGTATGTCTGTAGAATAGTTTGCTTGACAGCATCATAACTAATGTACTTAGCAAATGGTAAAGCAGCAGTACAAGTTTGAGCTCTTCCTGTCAAAGCTGTGTGCAGCAAGGTAGCACAGTGCTTACGTGGCCAGTTCATAACATGTGCCTGGTTCTCAAACACATCAAAATAGGTGTCTAAGTCACTTTAAAAAAACTTAGGAACCATTGAGGCAGCTTTCTGCACATTAAATGTGTCCTGTGTTGTACTAACAGGTTTATCAACTTTGTCAGATCTATCAGTCTGTTGTCTTCCAAGACGAACATTTTCTCTCTGGAAATCTTCTTCGTTCAATTTCCTCTGTGCCTCTATTTGTGCAGTCTGCAACATAATGAGGCGTTCCATCCTCTCGAATTGTTCCTCAGAGATAGGGCCAGTGGGTAATGGAGAATTGGGGAAATTAACGAATGAGTCTGGACGGTCCTTAGGTCAGACACCTTGTCCAGCCATCCCTAGAGAGTCTAGATCTGGTCTAGGATAAGTAGATATAGGTGTAGCATACACAGTACTAGTATGAGGCTGAGTCATACTACCAGCTACACTCTGTACTATTGTGTTAGGTGAGAAGGTGTGAGCGAGAATGGAGCTACATTAGGCTCAGACACTTCTGCCATAATTGCTCTCTCTGCTACATCATCAAATAGAGTCATACTTCCTAAAAGAGACACTATGCTCTCTGTATCTGAATCATAATCAGACATCTCTACATGAGCAGGAAACAATATATCTTTAATTAATGCTCTGACAGTTTCAGCAGTGTAATTCCTGTTATACGTCACACCGAGATACTTGGCTACTTGCCAACACGTCTGAAGTTTTAATGTACTTAACTCAGACAAAGTCAGAGTATCAATTAACTGTTTCACTTTGACATACATCACGAAAGTAAGTGCACTACGAGAGAGTGATTATGGGAAACTATAATCCTAATAGGAATTTTAGTGTTGGTTGTCATAGAGCTAGAGCTCATAAACAGTATTTCCATCTCCTTGGATTAAGAGACTCAGTCAGGTACATACATCAACATATTATGTTGTACAAGACAAAACTCAAAGTCTTCAGATTAGGAAAGAACTCAAAGTGTTTGACCATAGAGTTACTAGTATGTCAAACTGGACAATCTCTCCAACACCTTGGATCAAGAGCCTCCCAGACAGGCTCCCCATTTGTTACAAAAAATGCGATATCTAATAAGCATAGAGATCTCCAGTGAATACTAGAAAGGACTGCCCTTCTAACATCCAGCCTGTTACTGGGTTTTTGTAACAAGTAGTCAGTATCCTGGTCCAATTATCCATTAGAATTCAATAAGATTCAGTAGTGCTTCAGGATTGCAATTGGTAGGCTACTAACAAAAGAAATTAAAATTTAATAAGTTTATTAATAACAAAATTGTCTAGGCATATATTATCAAAGTAAATTACAGTAATCAATTGAATATAATATAGGATACAAGTTCCTACACTTCTCTCGTGTACAGTAGTATAGAGCTGAAGGCTCATATCACATCTTCATGGCTTTTAAGTACCATCTGGTACATTGTTAACATTTAATAACATAATACAAATATATACAAGTAAGTTTGTGTGTATGTGTGTAAGTGCTCTAAGTAGTTCGCTATGTGTGAAGACTTGACTAGATTTAGCCAGTGACTGACTAAAAGTCCTCACATAAACTAACTTCTTGACCAACCTGGCAATCAGAACAGCTTGCTTGAACAATAAAACGACTGATAAGCCGAACAACAATATAACAAGCAACAGCGACACAATCAGGAACAAGGAGATAATATAATGACACTGAGTAGAGACCATCGGCAAATCCTCCACAAAAGTCACAAAACTCCCATTCTACTGAATCTTTCAACATTAGAAATATCCCTGACTGTGACAGTGCACAGATACCAGTATAAATTAGGTCAGAAGCTACAGCTCAGGACCTGAGTTTCTCAGAGTGTCTATGTGACACACAACCTCAGTACAATGTCGAAAATCACTAAGTCTAGGCAATGCTCTGTGAACAGATTTACACAGAACCAACAATAAGAGAGCGAATGAGACGATCTTCCAACAAGAGCCAGTAAGGAAGACACATCTTGTCGGTAGCCAAACCAAACAGAAAGGAGGGCAAGTCAAAGCAAGACAGTCTCACCCAGGTGAGGTGTGATCACTCCCCCTGATCATGTGACTCTCCATGGACTGCTGCTGCCCAGCAACACAGAGAATCCTATAGGGAAACAAGTGGAACTGGTAGTTAGACAATGCTGTCTGCTACTTAACACACTCGAACTACGAGCACTGAATAATATATATAAATGTTACATCCTACCTAATAATATAAATAAATCAAATAATAATATAAAGCAATATATTTACGATTTAGCTATTATCGCAAATATAAGCAATATAAAATTATATGAACAGGTAATATACATTATATACATTGTGACCCATTCTGGGGTCGCAATAACGATAAAGAATTTGATATTATTTACTCAGATTTTAATAAGGCTTTTGACAGAGTTCCACTCCAAAGACTGTTAAAGAAAGTGGCAGCTCATGGCATTGAGGGAAACGTGCTCTCATGGATCGAGTCATGGCTCACAAAGAGAGAGCAGAGAGTGTCCATAAATGGGGTTAAATCCGAGTGGGGATCTGTAACAAGATGTCCAGTGAATACTAGAAAGGACTGCCCTTCTAACATCTAGCCCGTTACTGGGTTTTTGTAACAAGTAGTCAGTATCCTGGTAAAATTATTCATTAGATTTTAATAGTAAGATTCAATAGTGCTTCAGGATTACAACTGGTAGGCTACTAACTAAAGAAATTAAAATTTAATACGTTTATTAATAAAGATAAAGTTGTCTAGGTGGACAATATCAAAGTAAATCAAAGTAATCAATTTAATATAATATAGGATACAAGTTCCTACACTTCTCTCGAGTACAGTAGTATTGTGCTGAAGTCACATATCATATCTTTATGGCTTTTAAGTACTGTCTGATACATTGTCAGCCTTTAAGAACATAATACTAATATATACAAGTGAGTATGTGTGTATGTCTGTAAGTGCTCTAAGTAGTTCGCTATGACTCAAGACTCGACTAGACTTAACCAGTGACTTACTAAAAGTCCTCACATAAACTAACTTCTTGACCAACCTGGCAATCAGAACAGCTTGCTTGAACAGTAAAACGACTGATTTGCCGAACAGCAATATAACAAATAGCAGCAACACAGAATCAGGAACAAGGAGGTAATTTAACGACACTAAATAGGGACCATCTGCAGATCCTCCACAAAAGTCACAAAACTCCCATACTACTTATGGAAAATTTAAAAATTTCCTGGATGAATCTCATTAGATACATAAAAGTAATTTAATAAAAGTAACAAAGATAATTATTCTTTATCAAGGCTATAGAGACATGTAGGAATTTTAAAACGTCCTAGGTCGCAAAAAATGTCCTCCTTCGATACCTACTGTCATATCTCCACAAGTCACTCTGGACCTATATTAATTTCAAATGAAATATACATCACCAGGGATACTGGTAAACATTAATATAAATATGTGGACTGTATGTTAATTTTAATAAATGACTACATATACATTGAAGGAGAATTTGTAGTAATAACACTCACCAATTTGTCTGGAGATTACTTGGTGTGTTATACACAAACCCCTGCCTAAAATATGAAGAAAATACTGGCAAGAATTTCAACATAAATATATAGACATGACTTAGCTGGGGTTCCTTGACTGTCCTGTCTATTTGCATAATGCTCACGTCATGCAGGACTACAAATCCAACAATTTTGGCTCCTATTTGAGAGCTTTTAAACACAATATAACCTCTAGAGCGACGAAAATTCTTCCAATTCTTCCTTACATTTCTCTTGCCCAATTCAAAACAATGGCGTCTCCCCAGTGACGCTAACCCACCTTCGCTGGTTCATTTTTCTATTTACAAATTAATTTTTATTAACTACAATGTATTTCACTAATTTACATATAAAATACACTGTATTTTCGGAAAATTTACAGTATTTTCCACACTACTGAATCTAAGTTCAGCATATGAAAATCCCCAACTGTGACAGTGCACAGATACCAGTACAAATTAGGTCAGAAGCTACAGCTCAGGACCTGAGTTGCTCAGAGTGTCAATGCGACACACAACCTCAGTAAAACATCGAAAATCATTAAGTCTAGGCTATGCTCTGTGAACAGAGTTACTCAGAGCCAACAACAAGAAAGCGACAGAGATGATGTTTCAACAAGGGCCAGCAAGGACGTCTTGTTGGAATCATCATCAACCAGAAAGAGAGCTAGCAAAGAGAAGGCAGTCTCTAACCCAGGTTAGGTTTGTTGACCCCACCCTGATCTTGTGACTCTCTGTGAGCTGCTGCTGTCCAGCAACTACAGAGAAGCCAGCAACAAAACAAGCAGAGCAGTAGTTAGACAAGGCCGTCAGTTACTTAACACTCTCGAACAATGAACACTGAATAAGCTATACATGTTACATCCTACCTAATAATATAACTAAGTCAAATAATAATATAAAGCAATATATTTATGATCTAGCTAATATCGCAACTATCAGCAATATAAAATTATATGATCAGGTAATATACATTATCTACATTGTGACTCATTCAGGGGTCGCAATAAGCCAGTTGTTGTTTATATTATGTATCAATGATCTTGATGAGGGAATTACTAGTGAGCAAATTCACTGATGACACAAAGATACGTAGGATATTTGATTCAAACGTAGATATCAGGGAACTTCAGGAGGATTTTGACACGCTCAATACCTGGTCAGAAAAGTGGCAGATGCAATTCAATGTAGATAAATGTAAGGTTCTGAAGCTTGGGAGTGTCCACAACCCTAGGACTTGTAAGCTAAATAATGTAGAACCAAGCCATACAGATTGCGAAAAGGACTTGGAGGTTATGATAAGCAGCAACCTTAAACCAAGACAGGAGTGCCTAAGTGTACATAATAAGGCAAACAGATTACTGGGCTTTATATCAAGAAGTTAAGCAACAGAAGTTCAGCGGTTACAATACAGCTTTATACATCATTATTAAAGCCTCACCTAGATTATGCAGCTCAGTTCTGGTCTCCATATTACAGAATGGACATAAATTCGTTAGAAAACATTCAGCGTAGAATGACTAAATTAATACATAGCATTAGAAATCTTCCTTATGAAGAAAGTTTGAAGATACTCAACATGGTTTCACGAGGGGCCGTTCCTGCCTAACCAATTTATTAACCTTCTTCAGCAAAGCTTTTGAGGCCATTGATCAGGACAAAGAATTCGATATTGTTTGTTTAGATTTTAGTAAGGCTTTTGATAGAGTACCACATCAGAGACTGTTGAAGAAAGTGGCTGCTCATGGCACAGGAAGAAAATTGCTGTCATGGATCGAGTCATGGCTCACTAATAGGAAGCAGAGAGTGTGCATAAATGGGGTTAAATCTGAGTGGGGATCTCTAACTAGCTGCGCTCTGCAGGGATCAGTCTTAGGCTCATTGTTGTTTATAATATATATAAATGACCTTGAAAGAGAAGTACCAGTGACATAAGCAAATTTGCTGATGGCACGAAGATAGGTAGGATAATCGATTCAGACGCTGATGTCTCAGAACTTCAGGAGGATTTAGACAAACTCAGTTTGTGGTCAGAAAAGTGGCAGATGCAGTTCAATGTAGACACATGTAAAGTTCTAAAGCTCGGAAATGTTCATAACCCTATCACCTACCTCCTTAATAATGTTGACCTTAGCTGTATAGAATGTGAAAAGGATTTGGGGGTTATAGTAAGTAGCAACCTTAAACCAAGACAGCAGTGCCTAAGCGTGTGTTATAAGGCAAATAGATTACTGGGATTTATGCCAAGAAGTGTAAGCACCAGAAGTACAGCGGTTATACTTCAGCTTTATACATCATTAGTAAGGCCTCACCTGGATTATGCAACTCAGTTCTGGTCTCCATATTACAGAATGGACATAAATTCGTTAGGAAACATTCACTGTAGAATGACTAAATTAATACACAGCATTAGAAATCTTCGTTAAGAAGAAAGATTGAAGTCCCTTAAATTTCATTCACTTGTTAGACGAAGAATGAGGGAAGACATGATCAAAGTGTATAAGTGAAATATGGGTATTAATAAAGGGGATATAAATAAGGTTTTGAGGATATCTCTCCAAGAGAGAACCAGAAGTAATGAGTTCAAATTAGACAAGTTTAGATTTAGAAAGGATATAGGAAAGTATTGGTTTGGAAATAGGGTAGTTGATGAGTGGAAAAGTCTACCTAGTTGGGTTATTGAGGCTAAAATGAACGACGCCAACGAAGGTAAGAATATTGTTGTTGTTGGGGATAGCCAAGTTAGGTACATGGATAGGGCATTCTGCTTGAAGGACAGGAGTAGGAGACAGAGGGTTTGCTTTCCTGGGGCTGGGATGAAGGATATTGTTAGGCATCTGGATGATATCATGAGAGGTAATGGGAGCAATCCCATTATCTGTCTCAGTGCTGGAGGCAATGATGTTGGCAGACGTAGGAGTGAGGACCTGATTAGCAGGTAGAGGTCAGCAATAGAAATAATTAGGAGGAAGGGTGGGAACCCTGTCGTATGTGGTATTTTGCCAAGGAGAGGAGTTGGAAATGAATGGTCGTCCAGGGCAATTGGTGTCAATTGCTGGCTGGACAAATACTGTAAGGAAAATGCAGTAACATTCATTGACAACTGGGACCTCTTCTATGGCAGAAATAACATGTATACCAGGGATGGGGTTCACCTATCTAGGTCTGGGGTGGGAGCACTGGCAATGGCAGTAGAGGGAGCTGTTAGGGCTTTAAACTAGGAATAGTTAGTGGTATGTGTTTTGGAGGAAAAACAGTGAAGTCCCAGTGTAGTAATATTATGAGTTCTAGGGGAACTAGTAATAGGCAGAACGAGGTGGATATTGAAAAGCCAGTGACACTAGGTGATAAGGACAGTAATAGGTTTAGTAGAAAAACAGAAATGAGCAGGAAGGGTAAAGAGAAAGGAGAGTCTTTCAATGTATATTATGCTAATAGCCGTGGTGCTAGGAATAAGATGGACGAGTTGAGATTGGTTGCTAGTGCAGGTAACATTGATGTATTTGGGATAACTGAGACGTGGTTTAATTCAGAAAGTCGGGACATGCCTGCGGAATGTCACATTCAGGGTTTTAAATTGTTCCAAGTAGATAGAAGTATCGGGAAAGGAGGTGCGGTGGCATTGTATGTCGGAGATCGCTTGAACTGTTGCATAAAAACGGGTATGTAGTCTGAAGTAACACATACAGAGTCTGTTTGGATAGAATTTTCAGAGGGGCATGAAAAATTGATTTTAGATGTGATATACCGTCCCCCAAACTTAGATAGGGACCAAGGTAGACTACTATGGGAGGAAATTGTTAAGGCCACAAGGCACGATAATGTAGTAATTCTAGGAGACTTTAACTTTAGTCATATTGATTGGAATTTCTTGACTGGGAATTTAGAATCATACGACTTCTTAGAAGTAGTTCAGATTTGTTTTTTGAAGCAGTTTGTGACAGAACCTACAAGGGGAAATAACCTGCTTGACTTAATTCTGGCAAACAATGAATCCCTTGTTAATAATTTAGAAATTTCAGAGGAACTGGGTGCTAGCGACCAAAAATCAATTACATTTAGCATTGAATGGAAGTATGATAGTAGGCATAACTCAGTAACAGTCCCAGATTTTCGCTTAGCAGATTACGATAGGCTTAGAGAACACTTATCATCTGTTGACTGGGGTAACGAAGAGAGCTATCAATATGACAGTTTTCTGAACACCATACATGCTGCTCAAAGAACGTTTATCCCGTATAAAGAAATTAGATCAAATAGAAATGACCTAAAATGGATGAATAATAGGCTGAAATATCTACTAGGGCATAAGAAAGAAATTTATAGGCGTATCAGAAGTGGTGAGGGTCATCTTATGAATCAGTATATTGACATTAAGAGGGACATTAAAAAGGGGATAAGAAAAGCTAAAAGGTACTATGAAATTAAAGTTGCTAGGGATTCTAAAACTAACCCAAAAAGTTTTTTCCAGGTCTATAGAACAAAAGTTAGAGATAAGACAGGTCCCCTTGAAAATAACTCTTGGCATCTTAATGACAAAGAGAATGAAATGTGCTCGATTTTAAATAATTATTTTCTCTCAGTTTTTACACAGGAAGACACTAACAATATTCCAGTAATTAATTTTTATAGTGGGCTAGAAGAAGATAAATTATGTAAACCATACCCCCGGCCGGGATTGAACCCGCGGTCATAGAGACTCTATGACCGCGGGTTCAATCCCGGCCGGGGGTATGGTTTATTTGCAATCGTGTCATTACGATTTCTTGAGTCATAAATTATGTAACATCACAGTCACTAGTGAAATGGTTGTGAAGCAGATAGACCGACTGAAGCAAAATAAGTCGCCGGGTCCTGATGAGCTTTTTTCAAGGGTTCTTAAGGAATGCAAAATGGAACTCTGTGAACCATTAACTAATATTTTTAATTTATCTCTTCAAACAGGTGTAGTGTCTGATATGTGGAAGATGGCTAATGTAATTCCTATTTTTAAAGCAGGGGACGAGTCGTTACCGTCAAATTACCGCCCAATAAGCCTGACCTCAATTGTAGGCAAATTACTAGAGTCAATTATAACTTAGATTATAAGAAGCCATCTCGATATGCATAGCTTGATTAATGATACTCAGCATGGATTCACGAGAGGCCGTTCTTGTCTAACTAATTCATTAACTTTCTTCAGTAAAGCTTTTGAGGCTGTTGATCACGATAAAGAATTTGATATTATTTACTTAGATTTTAGTAAGGCTTTTGATAGAGTTCCGCACCAAAGACTGTTAAAGAAAGTGGCAGCTCATGGTATTGGGGGAAAAGTGCTCTCGTGGATCGAGTCATGGCTCACACACAGAAAGCAGAGAGTGTCCATAAATGGGTCCGAGTGGGGATCTGTAACAAGTGGCATTCCACAGGGATCAGTCTTGGGCCCATTGTTGTTTATAATATATATGAAGGATCTTGATGAGGGAATTACTAGTGAAATGAGCAATTTCGCCGATGACACAAAGATAGGTAGGATACCACGGGCGGGATTTGAACCCGCGTCAGAGAGTGTCAAAACTCCAGACCGTCGCGTTAGCCTCTGGTATGGTTTGTTTGCAATCGTGTCATTACGATTTCGTGAGATATGTAGGATAATTGATTCAAACGTAGATATCAGGGAACTTCAGGAGGATTTAGACAAACTCAATACCTGGTCAGAAAAGTGGCAGATGCAGTTCAATGTAGATAAATGCAAGGTTCTGAAGCTCGGGAGTGTCCATAACCCTAGCACTTATAAGTTAAATAATGTAGAACTGCCATACAGATTGTGAAAAGGACTTGGGGGTTATGGTGAGCAGTAACCTTAAACCAAGACAGCAGTGCCTAAGCGTACGTAATAGGGCAAATAGATTATTGGGATTTATATCAAGAAGTGTAAGCAACAGAAGTCCAAAGGTTATACTGCAGCTTTATACATGGTAGGTAAGACACATAGGCAACAGTTAGGCAACTTTATTCCGAAACGTTTCGCCTACACAGTAGGCTTCTTCAGTCGAATACAGAACTGTAATAAAGTTGGTAGAATTACCGACAATATGTAAAGTAAAAGGACACAAGTGCAACTAATGTGACATTTATTGTGGCAACGTTTCGCTCTCCAGGAGCTTTATCAAGCCATTACAAACAATACATGGACACAGAGGGTATATAAAGGCTCAGAGTGAGGTGAATACTAGTGAGGTACCATTTCGATGTTCACTAGTGGAAGTAGTAGTAGTAGTAGTAGTAGTAGTGGTAGTGACAAAAGTAATACAATATGGTAGAGCAATTAATTCGTACATGAGTAAAAGGATATAAAAGCTATTACTTGGGTAACATAAAAATAGGTTGGACAAATATAGACTGAATGAGGCAGGTTGTTTCAGTGTTCACTCTCTGTGCTTTGTGTAGTATAACAGGAGAGACTATGTGATGGCAGGGTTTACTGTTTTCAGGAGGATTCTTGCTAAGACTTCGGAGATGGTGAAGCTGCCGTTGTTTTGTTTAATTGTATTCGAAACAGCGATCAGTGCTGATTCAAGGCACTTGCGTGTGCGGAAATTAGTTTCTTTTATCACTAATTGGGCGTCTCTGAATTTCATAAGATGATGGTGGAATTTCGGTGTTGTACACAGGCGTTGTTTAAGTTGTCGTTCCTACATGCGTATATGTGTTCATTGAGGCGGGTGTCGAGGTTTCTTGCTGTTTCACCTACGTAGATCTTGTCACAGCCTCCACAGGGTATAGTGTAAACTCCTGCATTGACTGGTTCGTGGTGCTTGGGTTTTGTCCTGGTTAGATCCTTTATTGAAGTGGTAGAAGCGATGGCGACTCTGGTGTTAGCTTGTGAAAGTACTTTTTGAGACGTTTAGTGCAACCTGGCTGTTGGGAAGAATTATGACTTTGTTGGGAGCGGTGTTGATGCGTGGAGAATTGATGATCTGAAGAGCTCTTTTCTTGCAGTCTTTGATGAAAAAAGAAGGAAATTGTAACTCAGTGAATGTTTGGTGAATGTAAGTACATTCCTCGTCAAGAAACTCAGGACTACAAATTCGGTATGCTCTTAGGAAAAACCCGATGATGATGCCTCTTTTGGTCTTGGTATCTTGACTGGAATAGAAGTGTGTGAGATCATTTTTATTGGTGGGTTTCCGATAAACTTGAAATCTTAGGTTGTTGTCTACTTTGTGAATGAGGACGTCGAGGAAAGGTAGCTTGTCATTGGACTCTTCTTCTAGTGTAAACTGAATCGCTGGTTCAACTGCGTTGAGCCTTGCCTGAAGATCCCGTACATCAAAACGTTTTGGAGTTATTACGAGGACATCGTCCACGTAACGTAACCAAGTGACGCTTGAAGGGATGATGTTGGCGAAGTGTTCGGACTCTAGGTGTTCCATGTATAAGTTGGCTAGGACGGCACTTATTGGGGACCCCATTCCCATGCCGTAGGTTTGTTTGTAGAGCTTGTTATTGAAGGAAAAACAGTTGAAGCACAAAGCACAGAGAGTGAACACTGAAACAACCTGCCTCATTCCAGTCTATATTTGTCCAACCTATTTTTATGTTACCCAAGTAATAGCTTTTATATCCTTTTACTCATGTACGAATTAATTGCTCTACCATATTGTATTACTTTTGTCACTACCACTACTACTACTACTACTACTACTACTTCCACTAGTGAACATCGAAATGGTACCTCACTAGTATTCACCTCACTCTGAGCCTTTATATACCCTCTGTGTCCATGTATTGTTTGTAATGGCTTGATAAAGCTCCTGGAGAGCGAAACGTTGCCACAATAAATGTCACATTAGTTGCACTTGTGTCCTTTTACTTTGAATACAGAACTATCTGATAGTTCCTGACTATGGAACTGAACTTCTCCAGGCCGAGGGACTGACAACCTCAAATTCTACGACTTCAAGGGTGATGGACTGATTACATCGTCTTCACATCTCTACTGTTCCTGCCTACTTTCTGTATTCGACTGAAGAAGCCTACTGTGTAGGCGAAACGTTTCGGAATAAAGTTGCCTAACTGTTGCCTATGTGTCTTACCTACCAACCTGTCGGTATTGTATACCATTTTGATGTTCAGCTTTATACATCATTAGTAAAGCCTCATCTAGATTAGTGAGGAAATGGTATGGTGATATCGACAAGATGTGGAAAAAGTCACTTATGTACAGTTCAGGACATTTATTAAAGGAAACGTTTCGCCACGAGTGGCTTCTTCAGTCCTAATACAGAGAAAACTAAGAAAACTCATATATATAGTGGCAGGAGTCAGGTGAGGTGACGCGTGGGTAGAGGAGTAGTAGTAGTAGTAGTGGAACTAAGGAGGTGAGGTTAGAGAGGGACCTGCTGGCATCAAGTAACACCAGTTCCCAGGATGGGTAATATCCTCTTGATTAGTAATTTTGAAATACTGTAACTACCGGATTTTAGTTTTAAAGTGTTACTGACAGTGATTAGTGCAGCTTCAATGCATTTCCTCCGTCTTAAGTCGTCTTCTTTAATCACTAGTTTAGCTTCATTGAATTTCATGATGTGTCCAACATCGTCCCTATGTTGAACACATGCGTTTTTGCGGTCATCATTTCTGCAAGCATTTTTGTGTTCTGGGATCCTAATGTCCAGAGATCTGGCTGTTTCCCCTACATATACTTTGTCACACCCCCCACATGGTATAGTGTAAATTCCTGCACTTGTGCCAGAATCATGCTTGGGTTTTTGTATCAGGTTCCTAATAGTAGTTGAAGAGCTTGTAGATATTTTAGCCAGTTTTCTGTCAAACGTTTTTGAAACATTAGTGGCAACGTTGCTGACCGGTAAAACAATGTAACTTGGAGACTTTTCTTCGACTTGACTGGTGTTGGTCTTGCTGAGGATACGTGTCGCATGTTTCCTGCAGTCATGTAGCGGAAAGTGTAGTGAAGTAAAAGAGTTGGTGATGTATGTGCATTCTTCTTCGAGGAACTGCGGACTGGAAATTATGTAGGCTCTCAGAAAGAAGCCAATAACTACCCCTCTTTTAGTTCTTGTGTCATGGTGAGAGAAGAAATGTAGAAGATCGTTCTTGTAGGTAGGTTTCCGGTAGACTAAAAGAAAGTCTGTTTTCCCCTGTGCGTAGGAGAACGCCGAGAAAAGGTAAGTGGTTGTCCTTCTCCTCCTCTAGTGTAAATTTAATAGTATGTTCCAGAGTGTTGATGGTGTTGAGGATGCTACGTACGTCTAGATTTTTGGGTACAATGATCAAAATATCATCAAAGTACCGCATCCATGTAACTGAACGAGGGATGTTACTGAGGATCCGTTTAGATTCCAGATCCTCCATATATAAATTGGCAAGAACTGCACTAAGGGGGAATCCCATGGCTAGTCCGAAGAGTTGTTTGTACTTCTTGTCCTCAAACCTAAAGCAGTTATAACGAACACAAAGTTCGACAAGGCTCACAAAATCTTGGCGGGGTACAGGTAACTCTGTATCATCTTTAATCACCCTGCGAAGAAGATCAATGGCTTGATCAACTGGGACATTGGTGAATAAGGCAATCACGTCAAAACTTGCAAGCTTGTAGATGAATGGTTCAAAGAACCGACATGTTGTTAAATTAGACACATGTGCAACTCTTGGGTATCTTTATTGAGGAAACGTTTCGCCACACAGTGGCTTCATCAGTCCATACAAAGGATAAACTTGAAGAACAGGAGGAGAATGAGGTAATCAGTCCCTCAACCTTGAGTCGGTGTGGTCAGTCCATCAATCTTGAATAGAATACGGCATATGAGCGGAGAAGCAGCTTATAAACCGTATGGCAGGAGAGGTGCTGCAGTTGTAGTTGGTGTCACATTTGTCCAATGTGGAAGTAGGTCGTGGCCAAGGGTACTCTAGCATTGAACAATGTCATGTCACTACACTATTACTCTAGCCTTGACCAACGTCATGTCACTCTACACTATTAATCTAGTCTTGAACAACGTCATCTCTACACTATTACTCTAGCCTTGAACAACGTCTTCTCTACACTATTACTCTAGTCTTGAACAATGTCATGTCACTACACTATTACTCTAGTCTTGAACAACGTCATCTCTACACTATTACTCTAGTCTTGAACAATGTCATGTCACTACACTATTACTCTAGCATTGAACGTTATGTCACTCTACACTATTAATCTAGTCTTGAACAACGTCATCTCTAAACTATTACTCTAGTCTTGAACAATGTCATGTCACTACACTATTACTCTAGCCTTGAACAACGTCATCTCACTACACTATTACTCTAGTCTTGAACAATGTCATGTCACTACACTATTACTCTAGCATTGAACGTCATGTCACTTTTACACTATTAATCTAGTCTTGAACAACGTCTTTTCCCTACACTATTACTCAGTCTTGAACAATGTCATGTCACTACGCTATTACCAAAGTCTTGAACAACGCATCTCACTACACTATTACCTAGTCTTTGAAAAAACTCATCTCACTACACTATTACTCTAGTCTTGAACAATGTCATGTCACTACACTATTACTCTAGTCTTGAACAATGTCATCTCACTACACTATTACTCTAGTCTTGAACAACGTCATCTCACTACACTATACTCTTAGGTCTTGAACAATGTCATGTACTACACTATACTCTAGTCTTGAAAACGTCATCTCACTACATGATACTCTATCTGAACAATGTCATGCACTACGCTATTCTTAGTCTTGAAAAATGTAAATCTCACTCATCTATTCTCTAGTCTGAACAACGTCACCCTCACTACACTATTACTCTAGTCTTGAACAATGTCATGCCCACTACGCTATTACTTATCTTGAACACGTATCTCACTACACAAATTATGTTGTCTTGAACAACGTCATCTCCTACACTATTACTCTAGTCTTGACAGGGTCATGTCACTACACTATTCTCTAGTCTTGAACACGCCATCACTACACTATTACTCAGTCTTGAAAACCTCATCGCTACACTATTACTCAGTCTTGAACAATGTCATGTCACTACACTATTACTCTAGTCTTGAACAACGTCATCACTACACTATTACTCTAGTCTTGAACAATGTCATATCACTCGCTAATTACTCTAGTCCTTGAACGTCATCTCACTACACTATTACTAGTCTGAACAATGTCATCTCACTACACTATTACTCTAGTCTTGAACAACGTCATCACTACACTATTACTCTAGTCTTGAACAATGTCATATCACTCGCTATTACTCTAGTCTTGAACGTCATCTCACTACACTATTACTCTAGTCTTGAACAACGTCATCTCACTACACTATTACTCTAGTTCTTGAACAACGTCATCTCACTACACTATTACTCTAGTCTTGAACAACGTCATCTCACTACACTATTACTCTAGTCTTGAACAACGTCATCTCACTACACTATTACTCTAGTCTTGAACAATGTCATGTCACTACACTATTACTCTAGTCTTGAACAACGTCATCACTACACTATTACTCTAGTCTTGAACTCATCTCACTACACTATTACCTATCTTGAACAACGTCATGTCACTACACTATTACTCTAGTCTTGAACAACGTCATCACTACACTATTACTCTAGTCTTGAACAACGTCATCTCACTACACTATTACTCTAGTCTTGAACAACGTCATCACTACACTATTACTCTAGTCTTGAACAACGTCATCACTACACTATTACTCTAGTCTTGAACAACGTCATCACTACACTATTACTCTAGTCTTGAACAACGTCATCACTACACTATTACTCTAGTCTTGAACAACGTCATCACTACACTATTACTCTAGTCTTGAACAACGTCATCTCACTACACTATTACTCTAGTCTTGAACAACGTCATCTCACTACACTTTTACTCTAGTCTTGAACAACGCCCATCACTACACTATTACTCTAGTCTTGAACAACGTCATCACTACACTATTACTCTAGTCTTGAACAACGTCATCACTACACTATACTCTAGTCTTGAACAACGTCATCTAAACTACACTATTACTCTAGTCTTGAACAACGTCATCTCACTACACTATTACTTTTAGTCTTGAACAACGTCATCACTACACTATTACTCTAGTCTTGAACAACGTCATCACTACACTATTACTCTAGTCTTGAACAACGTCATCACTACACAAATTACTCTAGTCTTGAACAACGTCATCACTACACTATTACTCTAGTCTTGAACAACGTCATCACTACACTATTACTCTAGTCTTGAACAACGTCATCACTACACTATTACTCTAGTCTTGAACAATGTCATGTCACTTCGCTATTACTCTAGTCTTGAACAACGTCATCTCACTACACTATTACTCTAGTCTTGAACAACGTCATCTCACTACACTATTACTCTAGTCTTGAACAACGTCATCTCACTACACTATTAAACTCTAGTCTTGAACAACGTCATCTCACTACACTATTACTCTAGTCTTGAACAACGTCATCACTACACTATTACTCTAGTCTTGAACAACGTCATCTCACTACACTATTACTCTAGTCTTGAACAACGTCATCTCACTACACTATTACTCTAGTCTTGAACAACGTCTCACTACACTATTACTCTAGTCTTGAACAACGTCATCACTACACTATTACTCTATCTTGAACAACGTCACCCACTACACTATTACTCTAGTCTTGAACAACGTCATCACTACACTATTACTCTAGTCTTGAACAACGTCATCACTACACTATTACTCTAGTCTTGAACAACGTCATCACTACACTATTACTCTAGTCTTGAACAACGTCTTTCACTACACTATTACTCTAGTCTTGAACAACGTCATCACTACACTATTACTCTAGTCTTGAACAACGTCATCACTACACTATTACTCTAGTCTTGAACAACGTCATCTCACTACACTATTACTCTAGTCTTGAACAACGTCATCTCACTACACTATTACTCTAGTCTTGAACAACGTCATCTCACTACACTATTACTTTAGTCTTGAACAACGTCATCACTACACTATTACTCTAGTCTTGAACAACGTCATCTCACTACACTATTACTCTAGTCTTGAACAACGTCATCTCACTACACTATTACTCTAGTCTTGAACAACGCATCACTACACTTTTACTTAGTCTTGAACAACGTCATCTCACTACACTATTACTCTAGTCTTGAACAACGTCATCTCACTACACTATTACTCTAGTCTTGAACAACGTCATCTCACTACACTATTACTCTAGTCTTGAACAACGCCTCACAAACACTATTACTCTAGTCTTGAACAACGTCATCTCACTACACTATTACTCATAGTCTTGAAAACGTCATCTCACTCTACACTATTACTCTAGTCTTGAACAACGTCATCTCACTACACTATTACCTTAGTCTTGAACAACGCCCATCTCACTACACTATTACTCTAGTCTTGAACAACGCATCTCACTACACTATTACTCTAGTCTTGAACAACGTCATCTCACTACACTATTACTCTAGTCTTGAACAACGCCATCACTACACTATTACTCTAGTCTTGAACAACGTCATCTCACTACACTATTACTCTAGTCTTGAACAACGTCATCTCACTACACTATTACTCTAGTCTTGAACAACGTCATCTCACTACACTACTACTCTAGTCTTGAACAACGTCATCTCACTCTACACTATTACTCTAGTCTTGAACAACGTCATCTCACTACACTATTACTCTAGTCTTGAACAACGCCATCACTACACTATTACTCTAGTCTTGAACAACGTCATCTCACTACACTATTACTCTAGTCTTGAACAACGTCATCTCACTACACTATTACTTAGTCTTGAACAACGTCATCTCACTACACTATTACTCTAGTCTTGAACAACGTCATCTCACTACACTATTACTCTAGTCTTGAACAATGTCATGTCACTACACTATTACTCTAGTCTTGAACAACGCCATCACTACACTATTACTCTAGTCTTGAACAACCTCATCGCTACACTATTACTCTAGTCTTGAACAATGTCATGTCACTACACTATTACTCTAGTCTTGAACAACGTCATCACTACACTATTACTCTAGTCTTGAACAATGTCATATCACTCGCTATTACTCTAGTCTTGAACGTCATCTCACTACACTATTACTTTAGTCTTGAACAATGTCATCTCACTACACTATTACTCTAGTCTTGAACAACGTCATCACTACACTATTACTCTAGTCTTGAACAATGTCATATCACTCGCTATTACTCTAGTCTTGAACGTCATCTCACTACACTATTACTCTAGTCTTGAACAACGTCATCACTACACTATTACTCTAGTCTTGAACAACGTCATCTCACTACACTATTACTCTAGTCTTGAACAACGTCATCTCACTACACTATTACTCTAGTCTTGAACAACGTCATCTCACTACACTATTACTCTAGTCTTGAACAACGTCATGTCACTACACTATTACTCTAGTCTTGAACAACGTCATCACTACACTATTACTCTAGTCTTGAACGTCATCTCACTACACTATTACTCTAGTCTTGAACAACGTCATGTCACTACACTATTACTCTAGTCTTGAACAACGTCATCACTACACTATTACTCTAGTCTTGAACAACGTCATCTCACTACACTATTACTCTAGTCTTGAACAACGTAATCACTACACTATTACTTTTAGTCTTGAACAACGTCATCACTACACTATTACTCTAGTCTTGAACAACGTCATCACTACACTATTACTCTAGTCTTGAACAACGTCATCACTACACTATTACTCTAGTCTTGAACAACGTCATCACTACACTATTACTCTAGTCTTGAACAACGTCATCTCACTACACTATTACTCTAGTCTTGAACAACGTCATCTCACTACACTATTACTCTAGTCTTGAACAACGTCATCACTACACTATTACTCTAGTCTTGAACAACGTCATCACTACACTATTACTCTAGTCTTGAACAACTGTCTTTCACTACACTAATTACTCTAGTCTTGAACAACGTCATCTCACAACACTATTACTCTAGTCTTGAACAACGTCATCTCACTACCCCTATTACTCTAGTTTTGAACAACGTCATCACTACACTATTACTCTAGTCTTGAACAACGTCACCCACTACACTATTACTCTAGTCTTGAACAACGTCATCACTACACTATTACTCTAGTCTTGAACAACGTCATCACTACACTATTACTCTAGTCTTGAACAACGTCATCACTACACTATTACTCTAGTCTTGAACAACGTCATCACTACACTATTACTCTAGTCTTGAACAATGTCATGTCACTACGCTATTACTCTAGTCTTGAACAACGTCATCTCACTACACTATTACTCAAAGTCTTGAACAACGTCATCTCACTACACTATTACTCTAGTCTTGAACAACGTCATCTCACTACACTATTACTCTAGTCTTGAACAACGTCATCTCACTACACTATTACTCTAGTCTTGAACAGTCATCACACTAAAACTATTACTCTAGTCTTGAAACAACGTCATCTCACTACACTATTACTCTAGTCTTGAAACGTCATCTCACTACACTATTACTCTAGTCTTGAACAACGTCATCACTCACTATTACTCTAGTCTTGAACAACGTCTCACTACACTATTACTCTAGTCTTGAACAACGTCATCACTACACATTACTCTAGTCTTGACAACGTCATCACTACACTATTACTCTAGTCTTGAACAACGTCATCACTACACTATTACTCTAGTCTTGAACAACGTCATCACACTACACTATTACTCTAGTCTTGAACAACGTCATCTCACTACACTATTACCTAGTCTTGAACAACGTCATCTCACTACACTATACTCTAGTCTTGAACAACGTCATCTCACTACACTATTACTTTAGTCTTGAACAACGTCATCTCACTACACTATTACTCTAGTCTTGAACAACGTCATCTCACTACACTATTACTCTAGTCTTGAACAACGTCATCTCACTACACTATTACTTTAGTCTTGAACAATGTCATCTCACTACACTATTACTCTTAGTCTTGAACAACGTCATCTCACTACACTATTACTTAGTCTTGAACAACGTCATCTCACTACACTATTACTCCTAGTCTTGAACAACGTCATCTCACTACACTATTACTTTAGTCTTGAACAACGTCATCTCACTACACTATTACTCTAGTCTTGAACAACGTCATCTCACTACACTATTACTCTAGTCTTGAACAACGTCATCTCACTACACTTTTAAACTCTAGTCTTGAACAACGCCATCACTACACTATTACTCTAGTCTTGAACAACGTCATCTCACTACACTATTACTCTAGTCTTGAATAACGTCATCTCATTTACACTATTACTCTAGTCTTGAACAACGTCATCTCACTACACTATTACTCTAGTCTTGAACAACGTCATCTCACTACACTATTACTCTAGTCTTGAACAACGTCATCTCACTCTACACTATTACTCTAGTCTTGAACAACGTCATCTCACTACACTATTACTCTAGTCTTGAACAACGCCATCACTACACTATTACTCTAGTCTTGAACAACGTCATCTCACTACACTATTACTCTAGTCTTGAACAAAGTCATTCACTACACTATTACTTAGTCTTGAACAACGTCATCTCACTACACTATTACTCTAGTCTTGAACAACGTCATCTCACTACACTATTACTCTAGTCTTGAACAACGTCATCTCACTACACTATTACTCTAGTCTTGAACAACGCCATCACTACACTATTACTCTAGTCTTGAACAACGTCATCTCACTACACTATTACTCTAGTCTTGAACAACGTCATCTCACTCTACACTATTACTCTAGTCTTGAACAACGTCATCTCACTACACTATTACTCTAGTCTTGAACAACGTCATCTCACTACACTATTACTCTAGTCTTGAACAACGTAAATCTCACTACACTATTACTCTAGTCTTGAACAACGTCATCTCACTACACTATTACTCTAGTCTTGAACAACGTCATCTCACTACACTATTACTCTAGTCTTAAAACAACGTCATCTCACTACACTATTACTTTTAGTCTTGAACGTCATCTCACTACACTATTACTTAGTCTTGAACAACGTCATTCACTACACTATTACTCTAGTCTTGAACAACGTCATCACTAACACTATTACTTTAGTCTTGAACAACGTCATCTCACTACACTATTACTCTAGTCTTGAACAACGTCATCACTACACTATTACTTTAGTCTTGAACAACGTCATCTCACTACACTATTACTCTAGTCTTGAACAACGTCATCTCACTACACTATTACTGTAGTCTTGAACAACGTCATCTCACTACACTATTACTCTAGTCTTGAACAACGTCATCACTACACTATTACTCTAGTCTTGAACAACGTCATCACTACACTATTACTGTAGTCTTGAACAACGTCATCACTACACTATTACTCTAGTCTTGAACAATGTCATGTCACTACACTATTACTGTAGTCTTGAACAACGTCATCACTACACTATTACTCTAGTCTTGAACAATGTCATGTCACTACACTATTACTGTAGTCTTGAACAACGTCATCTCACTACACTATTACTCAAAAATTCCTCCCATCTGGATCATTAGTAACTCGTGGTTATGGTTTCCGTGTGTCAGCTATAGTAAACTTCTGATCTACTTCTAATAATTATCACTCTTATATATTTTACCCAGAAGGAAGTTCCAGCTTTTACTGTACTGTGAAGGAACTAAATTTGCAGACTTTATGAGGCAAGGTATTATTTCCCATGAAATAACTTGAGTATTCCTCTTCTAACGATTTCAATTATTGAAGACTTGAACATCATTTTCCGATGATGATGTCACTTGTATAGATGCTGTGTAATTGAAAATTGGATAATTTATTAACATTGCTAATTAACTTCATAATACGTACATCTTCTGGTGGGTTTCAAACTTTGAGAACGCCCATTTTTTCTCAATAAAGCCTGCATAAATTTTGGGTTTGTAATTTTCTTTGTCAGTTTACTGAAACTTAATTCTATACAAATCACTTTTACACAATAACATTAGATAATCTGTGAGGGCTGTTATAGTCCCTAGTGAGATGAAGATTTAACTGATTGAACTTGGGAAAGCCTATTACCTGTGTTGAAGAAATTGGATACTTAAAATCCTGGTTTTCATTAGGTAATTTTTGAATGCTTCGTCCAGTTGGCTTCGAACCTTCAACCCCAAAAACTTAAGAATACATATTGTGAGCGGCTTCAAACTTAAGAAACAATATAAAATACAGAAACTCTCAACTAGACTAATCCAAGGAGCTTAGGTAAATTTCAAGGTTTGAGATGAATGGTCAGAGAACCGACATGTTGATAAATTAGACACATGTGCAACTCTTGGGTATCTTTATTGAGGAAACGTTTCGCCACACAGTGGCTTCATCAGTCCATACAAAGGAGAATCTGAAGAAAAAGAAGAAGGTATAGCCTCAACCTGAGATCGATTGGTCAGTCATCAATTTATAAACCCTCTGCTAAAAGCTTATAAACCGTGCAGGTGCAATCAGAAGGATCAATAGGCCTTGATAAATTTGTGTAATTTACAGTGCAAAGTATGCCGTATTCTATACAAAAATTTGGACATGACCACTCGAACTCAAGTTTGAGGAAATGATTACCTCATTTCCTGTTTTGAAGATTCCCTTTGTATGGACTGATTTTGAATACTGACCCCACTGTTGTGGCGAAACTGTTAATCCTCAATAGATATCCAAGAGTTCCAGTGTATATGCTACAAGGTACCTACTTACGCTGAGTAAAACAGGCAACATGTGCAAAAAATAGTTTCTACGCTATGATACAATCAAGCAGAGAGAGCTCCCGGTTGGGGGCTAGCTAGCCACACATGAGCATTCACACGCGTGGAACATTCGCACGTTTCCTCAAATGTGTCCTATTTATCACCTGCCCACAATGTTACCTATTAGTGACTTGGGAAAGCATCGGCAAATTAGCAAAAAATTGTTGTACCGCTATGGGGAAGTAAACCAACAATCAATTTATCTTGAGCTACATTACCTCTGTGTAAGAGGAAGAAGCAGTCGCGTAGTGCCACAGCAGTGCCAGCAGCCACACTGATGGTGACTGAGGCAGCAATGCCAGCACTGCATTATCACATCACTCTGCCACACTTGATTATATCACTCTGCGCTCTCCACACTTTATCTTCTATTTTACGTTTTTGCACTTTTGGGGAAAGTCATTTCTTTAATATTTTTTTTTATGCGAGTAAATATATGTTTTTATCTACAAAATAACTATCACATTTTGTCCTTGAGTCAGTTCCCTAATGTTGAATGATCGGTGCCGTCTTAGGTATTGTTGATTGATTGGTGTCACTCGGAAATGTTTGACTAATGACTTGTCAATGGTCCCAAGTCGGACCGAAACGTCGTCGTAAGCTTCTCTCTTTTATGTGCGGGTTATTTGTGTATCGTTCCAGTCACGGTATTTGCCTTTTTGTATTTAGGTACTGTTGGGCTGACAGATTGCCTGTTGAGGGTAAGTCAAAGATTATAATAGTGGCTGGAGGGGGACTTATCTTGAAAGTCAGTTTTTCGCCTACACAGCCATCCTGCAGAAGTCTTGAAAACGCTGTCGTAGCAATCACCTCAAGGGCTTTGGGAAAATTAAAATATTAAAAGTTTAATTACCCCTTAGGGTGTTATGTCAGTATTTTCATTACTGAATACTGACTGGATCCATTAAATCCTATCTCACTGTGTGGGCTCGATGGGCCCTCGTTTCACCGGTATTGGACGTCAAATAAATATAAATGATATCCACGCATGCCGATCTAAACCCATTTTGATAAATTTGACGCACATTGGTATTTTAGCTGACCCGTAGTTGCACCCGTATATTCCGTTTTTCTTGATTGAAGAAAATGTCTTTGAGAATGTCACGTCTTCCACAGTCTAAGGATATGCACACTAGTTGTCATATTCCTGACTGTGGAAGACTGTTCCACAAGGTTTGTCTTTCATGGTAACGTCATTAAAGAAGCTGAACACACTTCTTGGTAATAGGTTTAAAGTTACTGTGGAGATTGACTGAGGTACAGCAATACACAATTCACTTCCTTCGTTCGTTCTTAGTGTGAAGTGGTCTTTACTGTACCATTATATATTGCAATCCCAATACTCCACAGCACCGTACGCCGCCACTGCCCCAAGCTACAAAGAAAGAGCTCATCTAACGCATTTCCCCTCCATGTCAAACTTCCACTATAAAGCAATGCAGAATGCTTGATTCTTGTTGTCTTAAGCATAGACTACAATGTACATCAATAACATGGTAATAAAGTGGGTGCAGGACTTTCCTTAATTGTCCTGCTAAGGAAAGTGATTGATTGTCTCTTATTAAACTACACTACTTGCAACACTGGTCACTTGTAAAGAAGTCGTATGACCCGCAACTGGTATACGCTGCTTAAACATCTGTTGGTAATTACTTGATTTAGCAGTAAACAAGATGCTTGCCCCTTCGTAAACTTTCTTGGCCATGACACAACACTTTGACATTCCAGACAACACCTTGAGCATCTGGGTACAATGTCAATACTTTGCCCAGAGGCCACAATGTTCGATGTTGTTCAGTATCAATTAACACAATGTCACCTGGTTGAATGTTTTGTTGATTTACTGCCTCTGTCGCACCATAAAAGTGTTCACGTAGTGTAAGAAGATATTCCTTAAGCCACACATTAGACCAATGATCAATTACTTTATTTAACATTTTAAATTTATCACACAACACTGCCGCATCATTGTAATCTTCATCACTTTCTTCCAGATTATCTCTATAGACAGGGGCATCTTCCAATTTCCTTCCACATATTAGGTGAGAAGGTGTTAATACATCTGCATCAGGTGTATCACTCATGCACGAGAGAGGGCGATTATTTATACGATTCTCCACCTCCACTAACACTGCACGGAATTCTTCCAAATTAATTCTCTTCCGGTGTAGTATTTTACAGAGACACCTCTTCACTGTGTCTATCAGTCTTTCATACAGCCCTCCCTGCCAAGGGGCTCTAGGAGTAATAAATTTCCAGGTGCACCCTTGTTGGGTTAACAGAGATTGAACATCGTTACTATTATTTAATTCTATCAAGTGTTGAGCACCAACTACAAAATTAGTGGCATTCGAAATCATCAATCTCGGACAGGATCTGCTAGCTGCAAATTTTCGAAGCAGCTGTATAAACTGTTCTGCAGACAAGTCCTGTGCCACTCCTAAAGGAACTGCCCTGTAGCAGTACAAGTGAACAAGCATAATACACTTTCAGTGGAACACCATCTGAAGTACCTGTTAAAATGATTGGACCACTATAGTCTACACCTGTTACATCAAATGGTTTCACTAATTGTACACGCTCCTTTGACAAGGGGAGGACCGGGGTTTAATATGGGATCGGGCATCCACACGGCGAAAATCTTGAACAAGTTTTAATCACCCTTTTACCTTTGCCGCCCCTTGTGCAATCCAAAATTTTTCCCTAAATAAAATTTTAAAGGTATTTTGTACCCCACCATCATCACTTTTTTAAAAGGGATTTGGGAAAAAATTAAATTTTTTTAAAATTTTTAAATTTTTGGGGGCAGTAAGATAGGGTGTTTACATAATCATCCAATTCAGCATTTTGTAACCTCCCCTCTGCACCTAATTACTTTTTTTTCTCAAAAATGCACCCCCAATTTCTCTATTTTTTAAACCCTTTGAAAATTTTTTTTTCCATCACCCAATTTTAATCTCATTTTTCATAGATTTCTTCTTGTACCCCCTTGTACCCCAATTTTCCCAAGGGGAAATGGTGAAAACTTATATAAACCTATTCATCATTTTTGGAAATTTAAACCCCAAATTTTATTTTACATTTTTAGTTTTGGTAAAAAAAGAATACCTATTTTATCAATGGAAAGGGAAAAGGCCCCAACGGGGGCCTGGGTGTCTTTGTTGTGGGCGTTTCCCCCATCCAGTGGTGGTGGATGGCGAAAGTCTATGATAATCCCCCGGGTGTTGCGCTTGTGCCCTTAATTTATCTTGTCGGATTATAACCATTTTGTACTACAACTCATTTCCACCCCCTTTTTCCTGCCTATATATACCCGTCCTGCTCCACTTCGGGTTAGTGGGGATTTTTGAAAAATGGTCCAAGTGGCCGGGAAACGTCGTCGTAAGCTTTCTTTTTTATGTGCAGTTATTTGTGTATCGTTCGTCAGGGTATTGTGCCTTTTTTTTTTATTTTTGTTATTGAAGGAAAAACCCTATTGGGAGCGGGGGGTCCATTTAATTTAAAACAGGACCAATATCCCCCTTTTTGTACAGGCCAATTGGCTTTATTTCCCCAACCCAGCCCCGCCCTTTTTAAACCATTTAAAAACCGCATTTAAAAATTTTAAAGCAAAAAGGGGTTAACCCCCGGAAAAGGAAATTTCAGCTGGATTCTCCTCCCGGGGAATTTTGTTTAAAAATGTTAACATGTGCTGCCCCAAAAACTATTATTTTTCCTTTTTGCATCTGATTAATTTCAGCGATCTTTTTTGTATGTCCCAAAAATTTTTAACTATTTTCTTTACAAATCCATTGTAAAGATCCCTCATTACAGCCCAAAATTTTTTTCAGTGTAAATAATATTTATCCCCCTGCAACTTAATTTTTACATAATTAGAAAAATTTGGGACCCCTTTACATAAATGGATTTAAATTTGGAAACTGAGGAAAGGTTTACGGATTTAATTGGAGACATTTTAGCCTTAAAACAAAACCAAGAAAAAACATTTACTTTTAAGGTAAGCAACTGCTCCATATCCCAATTTAAAGAAATCAAAAAAAAGGGGAAACTTTTTTCCCCCAATTTGGGGTTTGGCCCCCCTGGTGGGGGAAACCCCAAACTTTGGGAAAATTTTTACATACCCCAAAAAATTAATTCATCCCACCTTTTAAATTGAATTCCTCACTGATTTTCCCACCCCGCACATTTAAGCTTCCTCTTTTTGTATTAATAATTTCCCTCTTAAAAAGGGGGTGAACAAAACCTGGGGATCAAAACTTTTGGGAAAACTTCAGCAAGCAAAACTTTTTATTTAAATTTTTTTGGGGCTACTGTAATTATTAGTTTTAAAAATAACAATTTTCTTCAGTACCCCAATTTAACCCCCAATACTTTAAACTACTTTTTGGTACTTAAATCCCAGAGTATCTTTACTTATTTTTTTCCTTAAATTTTGGAAAAAAACTATTTCTTCCCCTCAGAGGCATTTTTTGCACTTTCATTATTTTTTTTACCTCCCATAAGTCATTAACATTTTCCTGTTCATTTGACTTTCCACCCCGGGAAAATGCCCAAAAAAAATTGTTTGCTCTTTAAATTAACTCAATGGATTTTCCGTAATTTAAGGGGGTTGCTTTTATCGTCGCTTGAAGTAGGAACGGTTTGGATGTAGCACCAAATAATACATTTCCCAAAAAAAAGGGTTTTTTCAGAGGGAAAGGGGGGTCCTGGGAAATTCTCAGGCCAAAAGAAGCGGGTACAATCCCGGTCACCCTCTTTTTAAACCCCCTCTTAGGAAAGCTTTACTTATGCCCAGCCGTAAAGGCAAAACTTTTTTTTCCCCTAAATTTAAAAGATATCTCCAAATTTTTTAACGTAAACGAGGGCCCCCTGTCATCAAACGGGCCCAAAAAACTAGTTACTTTTTTGTTACTCCTGGACTACAATTAAACCAATCCTCAGAGGATGGTCTTAAAATTCCTTTTCTTCACTCCGTGATGTGGAAATTAGTGAACATAAATTTTGGCTTGCTCAGGGGGGCCCCTCTTTATAAATTTATTTTTTAAAATTTTTTCAGTAAGATTTCTTTAAAAGGGGTTTGTCAACAATTTGGTTTGTCTTACTCATTTTTCCGCGGAGCGACCCTTTAAATTGTCCATATCCCAATTCTGAAATTTGGGTGGGAATTCTAAGGGGTTTTCAGTCCCCCATGGAAGTCGTCCCCATTTTGTCCAGTTTTAAATTTTACATCTCCGGGTTTTATTGTTCCGGGTTTAAAAAAATTTCGTCTGGATTTCTTCATTTTTAATTTTTCCCCAATCGTCTTTTTCCCCAAAATTTATGAAACGGCTCAACACCACCTCTATGGAAAATTAAAAATTGGGGTACTTTTCATGAGTAAGACACACAGTTATAGTATTTTTTTCCCCCTTTAATCATGCTTTATTTTAAGGAAAACCCCCACCTTTCATTTCCTCCTGCAGTCTTTAAAAAGGGTGGCCAAACCCCAATTTTTTTTTTACCATTCCCTTTACAAAAAGGGGGCATAAAAAGTCCACCCATCAAAAAAATTTAAATTTGGGGCCCCAGAAAACACATTTTCACCAGAAGGGGGCAAATTTTTCATTTTTGAGTCTTTCTTTTAAACTTTACTAAGGCCCCTTCCGTAGATATTTTACGGAATTTTATCTACAATTTTCTGCAATTTAAACACTTTTTTTCCTTTATTGCCCAACCTGACAGTTACTTTAAAAAGTTTATACAATTTAGCCCTTTTTTTCTAAAAAGGAAAAAACCAGTAATTTTAGAGTTGTAGGATCCCCATCTGTTTTTTCATACCTCAAGACATTTTCGTTTTATGAAAGTAAGCTGTGACCCTGGGTTTAAAAATGCGTTAAAATTTTTTTATTTTTTGCCTTTTATCAAACCCTTTTTACCTGAAACAAAAGGTAAAGGGTACTTCAGCAAAACCTCATTATTAAATTGCACAATTTTTTTTCATTACCCCTTTGTGCGGATTGTAACTTTATTTTATCAACCTTAATTTATAAAAGACCTTTAACCCTGGGCTATTGGTGGCTTCCTTTGTGACATTATAAAAAGTTTTTATTTGGCCCTGACCCAAACCTTTACATTTTTTGTTTCCTAGACTCTGATACAACTGCCAAATTCCCCCAATTTCAACTTTTAAATTTCCCTGAATTGTATGCTTGCATTTCTTAGAAAAATGGGGTTTCCCCTTTCAGGAAGACCCTTTTCTCTTTTCTTTATGGTTTTTTATTAACTGGGCTACTCTTAGGAGGGGCCTTTTTCTTCTTCCCTTTTGGGGCAACATTAAATTTTGATTCTTTTACTTCATTTTCACCTGGGAACTATTTTTAGGAAAGGGAATTTTTATTATTACCTGTGGGGTAAAATTTTTTCCCCTTTTGAAACTTTTACAGATACCCAGATTATTAGGTTGCATTTTTAAAAAATTAGTTGGGGGTCTGAATGAACAATAATTTTTGTAGACCTATCTTTTTTCCTCCAGACCAAAAAAACGTTTTTGAACTTTTCAAATTTTCATTAAATTTTTATTTTTAATTTTTCTGTACAATACCAAAACCCCTCTGATCCTTCGTTATATTTATTATTAAAGTTTTGGATGCCCCATTTAACTCAAAAACTGCGAAAAAACCTTTGTAAGGTGATCTAGTTTTTAAAAATTAACAATAAAATTTTCATAGACCCAACCTACTTTGTTCTAATTACCATAAGTGCCCTTAAAAAAGCAATGTTTCCCTTGTAAGAATCATGTCATTGGAAAAAGGCTTGTATGAGTTGTGAGCATCTCTTCTTATCTGTTTTTTTGGGGTAAAAAAATTTTTATTTAAACCCATTATCTTAATGCACAGCTGTTTTAAAAATTGACCAAAACTCCCCCCAATTTTTTCTCCAGGTTTAAAAATACAGGAAAACATAATTCTGGGATTTTGGCAAAGACATTTATTTGTTGAGCAGATTGAAACGCCGGGTTTCCCCATTTTAAATTTATTCAAGCCTGACTTTTAAAAAAAAAAATTTTTCCTCTAATTCATAATGGTTATCCAGTTTACTAAAAATCTCCTTAAATATTTGTTATAATATATTTTTAAATCTACTATTCCCTAAAGCATCTAAATACAATTTTAAATATGGGTTTTCACAGTTTCTTGATTCAATATTTTCCAAACATTTCTGTATGCTTTTTTAAGCCCTTTTTCTACCTCAATGTGATTTTTTTGCCTTACCCCAGTTTTTCTAATTTTTTCCCTCATTTTTAAACCCATGATGCAATTATTAAATTAACTTAATTAAAAACAGTTTATGTATTTAAATTTATGCACTTCAAAAAAAAAATTTTTCAACTTACCTTTGAATAAATATAAATATTTTTAAAATTACATGTAAGAAATTATAAAAAAATTTTTTAAATATGCATTAAAAATGTTAGTACCCCTGGTTTAGCAATGACACATGAAAGGAAATTATAATAAAATTTTAAATGCATTCTATGAATCTTACCCGTTTGGTTATCCTTGCCAACTTGGCTTGGAAAAATTTAAATTTTTAAACCACTAATAAAAATCCAGCGGGTTTCGGCTTAGCAAAATTAATATTATTCAATACACAATATAAATCTTTGCCGGGCTTGTTACCAAAAATTAATATTATAAAATGCACAATTATAAATTTTTGCCAGTTTTGGTTAGCAAAATTAATATTATACCCCAAAATTTAAACCCTCCAGGTTTTGCCTAGCAAAATTAAATTATAATAATTAAACCCACTACACTTTAAGTAAATCTGTGGCCAAACATCCCCTCCTTCTGTCATTTCACATAAAATTTTTAATAATTAATTCACTAATTAAGGACTTCACTAATTACATCCAGGGAAACTAAATGTAAAAAATTACATTTCCCTGTAAATCTCTTAGATCATACCGTAAAGGTAAAAAAATTATTTTTTATCAAATTTACAGAGAAATAGGTTTTTTAGGACATCTGGGTCGAAAAAAATCCCCCCTTCGATCCTACCATCATCTCTCCACGAATTGCTCAGACCTATATTAATTGCAAAAAAAATTAAATACACCCCAGGAATTCTGGAAAATTTATATAAAATTTGGGGAGATTTAAAATTAACAAATTTTACATATACACATTTATAAAACAAAAGGGAAAATTTTAAAATCATAACACTCCCCAATTTGTTGGAGTTTATGTGTGTATGTACAAACCCCCCTCTAAAAAAATTTTGATTAAACGGGCCCAGAATTGCAAACAAATTTAGATAGTTATTGAGGTTCCACTGCCCCGTCCATCTTTTAATGCCAAGTATGCAGGACTCCATCCAACAAGGCCCCTATTGAGAGGTTTTTAAACCCAATGTAACCCCAAGCGACGAAAAATTTAAAACATACATTAAGGCTTGTTTCAATTCAAAAAAAAATGGGCCTTTTTCCCCCGCTGTACCGCAGGTGCAAGGGTTCACTGTCATTTTCTTTTTTAAAATGCATCAACAGAACAAAAACGTATTATCAGGTTTTTTACACGCATAAATTTTGGGGAAAAATTTTTTCCCCCCTTTTAGGGAATGTACTGACTGATGTTATCTTAGGTAATGTTGACTGACTGATGTTATCTTAGGTAATGTTGACTGACTGATGTTATCTTAGGTAATGTTGACTGACTGATGTTATCTTAGGTAATGTTGACTGACTGATGTTATCTTAGGTAATGTTGACTGACTGATGTTATCTTAGGGACTGTTCTGAGATGTTTTCTTTGGTAGTTACTGACTGATGTTACTTAGGGATTTTGACTGACTGATTATCTTAGGTACGTTGACTGACTGATGTTATCATAGGGTAATTGACTGACTATGTTATATAGGAATGTTGACTGACTGATGTTTTCATAGGGAAATTTTACTGACTGATGTTATCATAGTAAGTTGACTGACTGAGTTTTCTTAGGATTGTTGACTGATGATTTTTCTTTGGTACTGTTACTGCTGATGTTATTTAGGTAATGTTGACTGACTGATTTTTCTTTGTATTTTTGCGATGATTTTTCTTAGGAATGTTGACTGACTGATGTTATCTTAGGGAATGTTTACTGACTGATGTTACTTATATTTTGCTGATGATGTATCTTAGGTAATGTTACTGACTGATGTTATCATAGGGGAAAGTTGTGACGATGTTATCAAGGGAAGTTGAAATGACTGATTTATTTAGGATTGTTTACTACTGATGCCATCTTAGGGGAAAAAAGGATGTTTGAATTTTATGGAAGCCAATCTTTATGGATACTAAGTGCTGATAGAGTAGTTTATCAGGTAACAAGATGTTTTATCATGGGAACAAGTGTTCATCATGGTAACATAGAGTTTCATGGGAACATAGTGTTCTTATGGTAAGTAGTGTTCATCATGGTAACATGTATTCATCTGGTAAACCCAAAGTGTTTTATCAGGTAGCAACAGTGTTCATCATGAACTAGAGTGTTTTATCATGGTAAAAAGTGTTCATAGGTAACTAGTATTTCCTGGAAAAATAGGAGTGTTTTTTTCATGGTAACAACTTTTTCATATGGAACAAATGTTCACATGGTAACTAGTGTTCACTGGTAACATAGTGTTACAGGTAACATAGTATTCATCTTTTTAAAAATAAGGGTTTCTCATGATACAACAGGTTTATCATGTAACATAAGGGTTCACCATGGAAATAGATGTTTATCATGGGAACGAGAGTGTTCAACATGGAACAAGATGTTTTCATGGTAAAAATAGAGTGTTAACAGGAACATAGATGTTCACAGGTAACATAGAGTTTCTTTATGGAAAAAGAGTGTCCCATGGAACAAGATTACATCATGGTAACAAAAGTGTTATCAGGTAACATAGAGTGTTCACATGGGAAAAAGAGTGCTATCATGGTAACAAGAGGTTCATCATGGTAAATAGAGTTTTCCGGGAACAAGAGGTTTTTCCCTGGGAAATGTGTTTATCATGGTAACATAGAGTTTCTTCAGTAAAACCAAAGTGTTCATCAAGAAAAAAGTGTTCCATGGTAACCCAAAAAGTGTTTCATGGTAAATAGAGTGTTTTCATGGTAAAAAGTGTTTTACATGATAACATAGAGTCTCATCAGGTAACATATGTTCTTTATGGAACCAGAGTTTATCATGGTAACACAGAGTGTTCATATGGGGGAAAATAGAGTGTTCATCAGGTCGAGTGTTCATCATGGGAGATACAGTGTTTTTTCATGGTAATTTCAGTGTTTATCTGGTAACATAGGTTTCATCAGGAACCTAATGTTCATCAGGAACATACAGTGTTCATCATGGTAAATAATGTTTATCATGGGAAAAATAGAGTGTTCTCATGGAGCATACAGTGTTCTTATGGTAGCATACAGGGGTTTATCATGGAACAAAGTTTCAGTACATCCAAAAATAATAAATAACACTGAGAAAAACCTCATAAACCCTGGGTAACTCACATCCCTTCTTTCGTGTAATTTAATTATAAACAACATTTAAATTTGCCCAAATAAACCCCTCGCTTCATCTCACCTGATTTTATTACATAATCACTTCTCCGGGTTTTTTTTGTTCTTCATAAATTTGGGCTGACCACATCAACAAAAGGCGAGGGGCTGTTACCTCGACTCCACATCTTCCACCGTTTGTTCTGTATTTACTGAAGAAGCCATAGCTCGGAAAAGTTTCCACAAAAAAGATTCCCCCAAAAATTGCAAAGTTCTCGTTCTTCAACTTAAAAAATTTTCTAAACCAATAAATACAAATCAAAATCTCTAAAAATCATCTACCATAACCACAATTATTGACGTATATTCATTAATATTTCATTACAAATATTTCAAAAGAATTATTTTTACTTTTCTTGTTTTGCATAATGTGCTGCAAATATAGAAGTTTCAAGACTGTGCAGCTTGCATACATTGATCATGTGTATATTTTCAGTTATGTTGATCCTTGTTGATGCACTAGTGGAGACGTTAGTCAGTTACACATATTCAACACCTCACAGTTTTGATGAAAGTTAAGACACATGTGCAATATCTGGGTATCTTTAATGTAGACGTTTCACCATCCAGTGGCTTTATCAGTACGGATTCTAGGAGATAACTAAAAGACAGGAGAACTATAAACAAAAGATGAGGTAATCAGTCCCTCAGCCTTGGAGTTGGTGTGAAGAGCACCGAAGCTGTAGAGATTCTGGAGCACAGGCAAGGAGGCTGGCGCTTATACAGGCGTCAGTGGACAGGGGCCGAACATAAGAACATAAGAAAGAAGGAACACTGCAACAGGTCTACTGACCCATGCGGAGCAGGTCCATGTTTCCCCCCGGATTAGCCCAATGACCCACCCAGTCTGGTCACCTCCACTCAAGGAAAGAACACGGCACCAGACCCAGCAGCACAAGCTAGTCAGGTCCAACTCACACCCACCCACACCCACTCATGTATTTATCAAACTTTTTTTAAAACTACACAACGTTTTAGCCTGAATAACTGTACTCGGGAGTTTGTTCCACTCATCCACAACTCTATTACCAAACCAATGCTTTCCTATATCCTTCCTGAATCTGAATTTTTCCAAACAGAAATCATTGCTGCGAGTCCTGTCTAGGCTGGAAATTTTCAGCACGCTATTTACATCTCCTTTATTTATTTATTCCTGCTTTCCATTTATACACCTCGATCATATCCCCCCTAATTCTACGCCTTTCGAGAGAGTGCAGATTCAGGGCCCTTAGTCTATCCTCATAGGGAAGATTTCTGATACACGGGATCATGTTTGTCATCCTCCTTTTTACGTTTTCCAGAGCATTTATATCCATTTTATAATACGGTGACCAGAACTGAGCAGCATAGTCTAAATGAGGCCTAACCAAGGATATACAGAGTTGAAGAACAACCTGAGGACTTCTATTATTTATATTTCTAGATTTGAAGCCAAGAATTCTGTTAGCTTTATTGCGAACATTAATGCACTGTTGTCTTGGTTTTAGATTACTGCTAACCAGAACTCCTAAATCCTTTTCGCAATCAGTAGTATTAAGATCTACATTATTTAGTTGATATGTGGCATGGTTATTTACCTGTCCAACATTTAAAACTTTTCATTTGTCAATATTAAACTGCATCTGCCACTTCTCCGACCATTGCATCAGTCTATTCAAATCATCCTGGAGTGCTCTAGTGTCCTCATTAGAATGAATTGGACGGCCTATTTTGGTGTCATCAGCAAATTTACTTATGTAGCTATTTATTCCCTCATCTATGTCGTTTATGTAAATTGTGAACAACAACGGGCCCAACACTGACCCCTGAGGAACACCGATTGTGACGTGCCCCCATTCTGATTTCTCCCCATTTATGCAAACTCTCTGCTGCCTATTTGTCAGCCATGCCTCTACCCAGGAAAAAAATTCTCCTCCTATTCCGTGTGCCTTAAGTTTCCTCAATAGCCTCTGGTGTGGAACTCTATCGAAAGCTTTACTGAAGTCCATATACACAATTTCATATTCATTGTGATGAATGGTTTGAAAAACCGACAAGTTGAAGATTGAGACACTTGTGCAACATATGGGAATCTTTATTCAGGAAACGTTTCGCCACACAGTGGCTTCATCAGTCCAATACAGAGCAGAAAGGTATAAGGAGAGGAGAAGTTTGAGGTAATCAGTCCCTCAGCCTGGATTCGATGTGTTCAGTCCATCAGTCTTGTAGAATGTACAGCATAGGGCCGTAGACGTGGCTTATATACTGTAGTCAGGTGAGGCGAAGCAGGAGGAGGCGGGGTTATAGTGGTACCATCCACTAGTCGATGTAGGTCTTCGTCCAAAGGTCGGACAAGTGTTGAAGAATTCTTTGTAACAAGACCCCATGATGCTTCAGTGTCTGACAGTTGTGATGAATGGTTTGAAAAACCGACAAGTTGAAGATTGAGGGACTGATTTCCTCAAACTTCTCCTCTCCTTACACGTTTCTGCTTTGTATTGGACTGATGAAGCCACTGTGTGGCGAAACGTTTCCTGAATAAAGATTTCCATATGTTGCATAAGTGTCTAAATCTTCATCATATTCATTACCATGATCTACCTCCCCAAACACCTTAGTGAAAAAAGTTAATAAATTCGTAAGACAGGAACGCCCCTTTGTAAAACCATGTTGAGAATCATTAATCAATCTGTGCCTATCAAGATGACTACGAATTGCTTCGGCAATTATTGATTCCATAAAATTTCCCACTATGGAGGTAAGGCTTATTGATCTATAGTTCGAAGCCAAGGACCTGTCACCTGCCTTGTAAATAGGTATTACATTTGCCATTTTCCACTTATCAGGCACTATGCAAGTTTGTAGTAATATGTTGAAAAGATTAGCCAAAGGTATGCTAAGTTCCTCTTTACATTCCTTTAATACCCTTGCAAACAATTCATCAGGACCTGGGGATTTGTTAGGTTTTAGTTTCTCTATTTGTCTGAGGACCATGTCACTAGTTACCGCAATCGTACATAGTTTATTATCATCGTGTTCTTGATAATCTATTATTTCAGGAATATCGCTAGTATTTTCCTGGGTGAAAACTGAGAGGAAGTAGGTATTGAGAATTTCACACATATCCTTATCACTGTCAGTAATCTACCCGAGTTACTCTTAAGTGGGCCAATCTTGTCCCTAATCTTACTTCTGTATACCTGAAAGAACCCTTTTGGGTTAGTCTTTGAATCCCTTGCGACCTTAGCCTCATAATCCCTTTTTGCTTTATTTCTCTCTTTAATTGAATACATTGATTTCTTAACTGCCCATTCTCTCTTTTGATACGCCTATATATGCCTCTCTTTTGACCAATGAGATGTTTTAATCTATTGTTCATCTATTTGGGATCATTTTTGTTAGATCTAATTTTCCTACTCGGAACAAAAGTTGTCTGGGCAGCTAGAACTATGCTCTGAAAAACGTCATATTGACAACTAAGATCACCTACCTGACCCATAGCCAAGACGTCCCAATTTAGCCAACTCAGGTAATTTTTCAGTCCCATGAAGTCGGCCAAGCGAAAATCTGGGACAGAGATTTGATTGCAGTTATCTGGGTAATTCCATGATATATTGAAACTAAGTGATTTGTGATCACTTTCCCCAAGCTCATCATTAACCTCAAGATTATTAATTAGTGATTCTTTGTTGGAAAGAACCAAGTCAAGCAGATTGTTTCCTCTAGTTGGTTCTGTCACAACCTGTTCTAAAAAGCAATCCTGAACCGTATCAAGAAAGTCACTAGACTCTAAGATTTCCTGTCATATTGTTCCAATCAATTTGTCTAAAGTTAAAATCTCCCATTATCACAACATTTTCATATCTAGATGCCTTATGAATCTCGTCCCATAACAGCTTACTGCCCTCCCTATCAAGGTTTGGGGGCCTATAAATCACACCCAGAATTAATTTGTCACGTCCCTCGAGAAACTGTAGCCGAACAGATTCTGTGTTCGATGTTTTTAATCTTATATCATATCTAAGACAACAATTTAAATTTTCCCTGACATACATCGCCACACCACCACCCTTCCTGTTGACCCTATCAGTGTGGAATAGTTTATAATCCTGCATGTTGCATTCAGAAGGCATTTCTCTATCTTTCAGGTTGAACCAGGTCTCTGTTATACCAATAATATCTATATTACCTACACTTGCAAGTAATCTTATCTCATCTATCCTATTTCTTAGACTCCTACTATTTGTATAGTAAACCTTAAGGGAGCTAGTCACTCGTTGCCCTCTACTATCTCTCTTTGTTGATCAATTGATTTGCCATTACTAGCAACTTTATTTTGAATATTGTCTTTTAAACATATCCCTGAGGTATCCCGGTAATAACTGCTGTTTTTAACCCTAATGCTGCAGCCTGATTGTTTCCCACAAACATCCATACCTCTATAATCTATCGGGTTTAAATTCCTTAGACAAGTCATCAATAACCCTCTCAATCGAATTGGTAATGCAACCACTCCATCCCCAGAGAGATTGAAACCCCATCCCTTGAAATACATATCACGTTTGCCAAAGAATAGGTCCCCAGTTATCAATGAATGGATTGCAAGTTCTTTGCAGTACCTGTCTAGCCAGTAATTCATACCAATTGCCCTAGACATCCATTCATTGCCCACTCCCTTTCTAGGCAAGATGCTACATATCACTGGGACCCTCCCCCTTAAGACCTAACTACTTCCTTTGGCTGACCTGTACTTATCCAGCAGCTCCTCTCTCCTGCCCTTCCCAATGTCATTACCCCCAGCACTAAGACAATGGGCTTGTTCCCATTACCTGCCATAATATTATCCAACCTGCTGACTATGTCACCAACACCAGCTCCAGGAAGACACACTCTCTGTCTGACCTTTCTGTCTCTGTTACAAAATGCACGGTCCATATATCTTACCTGAGAATCGCTTACTATTAAAATATTTTTACCTTGTTTAGGAGCGGAATCAGTTTTGTCTACTTTTCTATCATGAATTGTACAAACAATTGCACAGTCTTTCCATCATTAGCCTTCGTGAAGCGGTTAGAATAAGATTCTTTACTGAATATCAAAATGGTATACAATACCGAGAGGTTGGTAGGTAAGACTCATAGGCAACAGTTAGGCAATTTTATTCCGAAACGTTTCGCCTACACAGTAGGCTTCTTGAGTCGAGTACAGAAAGTAGGCAGGAACAGTGGAGATGTGAAGACGATGTAATCTGTCCATCACCCTTGATTTGAGGTTGTCAGTCTTACCTACCAACATGTCGATATTGTAAACTATTTTGATATTCACTGTCAGATGCTGCAACACAAGGGCATCTTGGTACAGAAGAGGAGATACCATGAACAACTTTTTCAAGTGGGAATGTTTGGATCTAAGAGGGACGTGACCTCTCAAGGATTTCATTCTTTCTACTACTCTGCACCTCTCCTTCCAACAGTATATAAGTCTCCACACTGTCGCTTGTCTCTTCAGATTGTTTCAGACTATGGAACAGAACTCGTCTCCAAGCTGATGGACTGACAGCCTCAAATCAAGGATGATGGACTGATTACATCGTCTTCACATCTCTACTGCTCCTGCCTACTTTCTGTACTCGACTTAAGAAGCCTACAGTGTAGGCGAAACGTATCGGAATAAAGTTGCCTATGTGTCTTACCTGCCAAGACTCTTTGCTCCAGATGGACTAACATCTGTTAGTTTTCTTAGCAGTTTTAAGCACGTGCTTTGGTACTCAGCGGTGATATAATAACGACTTGTATCACCTGAAATAAAAGTGAATCTCTTTGTGTCATTCTGTATATCCTTGTTGATAGTTTCTTCAATATACATCATATAATATAATATTTATATATTTTATTTGTACGAGTACAAGCACAAGGTATACAAACCATAGCTGACATCAATGACATACTCCTATATAGAAAGCCGCTTGTTATGCAGAGCATTTCGGGTAAATTGGGTTAGTTTTGTCCCAGGATGCGACCTACACCAGTCCACTAACGGCTAGGTACCCATTTTATACTGATGTGTGAACATGTACAACAGGCGTCTTAAGGAAACATGTCTTAATGTTTTCCAGCCGTACCGGGGATTCGATATCCGGACCTCAGCGTGTGAGGTGAGTGCGCTAGCGACCGAGCTACGGGACACCCTAAATAGTTTAATGTACGGAAATTTTACGGAAACGTTTTGCTGTACAACAATGTCTTCTTCCACGTTATGCTGGTGAATGTTAGTGAATCGTCGAGTGTTTAAGATAATCCATTCATCTGACATCAGGGAACTGGTAGATACCTGGCATAGTACTGTTTATCATAAGTGAAATATCAAGATAGAACGGTTTCGATAGATGATATATGTAGTAGCCATTAACGTTCTCGAGAAGCACGTATCAGTAACAGCAAACATTCTATCAATCCCACGGATGACATCCAGAATGTAATCAGTGAGCCATACTGTGATCAATGGTGCTCTAGTATATGATAAACATGACGTAACAAAACAGTGAGTGTGAAGGTCGTCTTATTGAATCATTCCTTATATACAACTTACCTAGTATGAATTTTAATCTTGGCTCCATCTCTGTAGATGTCTTCTTTTCTAATTACATTTTCAAATGCTTCGAAAATCAGAACACTCGAGTCTTGACCTGATCCTTTCTTCTCTTCCTTTCCCTACTTCTTCTTTCCCATTTTTTTCCATTTTTTCTTTCTTTGTTTTCCTTTCTTCTCCCTTAGTATGTTATATCCTTCAATTTCTCCGCTCCTTCCCCCCTCCGCCACATGTTTTTGGTTCTACTCCTCGTGGGTCCGTAGCTCCCCTGCTGTGCTCCATTCTCTTGTCCTCATACTTACCCCACTTCTACTATTACTTCCATTACCAGCATTACCACTACCACTATTTCTTTTTCTTTCTTTCTTTGTCCCGTGCCTGTCCCCTTCACCTATATATACTGGCTCACTCATAGGGCTGGCCCTGTCATAGGGTTGTAAGCGGTACTCCACTTGTCACGAAGACGACTCATCGCACTCTTGCCATAGATCTGTCTCCCCTCCCCTCCATAGGGCTGTAAACAGTACTCCACATGAATGCTCACCGTGGAATGGTCAAAGCGAGTCCAGAGAGTTACATTCTGTAGAGCGAGGGCAAGTTGAGATGAAATGAATCCGTCAGTGCAGCTGCGACCATGGACTCCTGCTACAACTCTGCCTGCAGCTTACAAGATGCACCACTGATGGGTCATCTTATAATTAAGATCCATGCCAGGCCGTGTACTGGCGAACATTAAACAACACCTGTCACGCCGTGACCTTATCACAAGGCTGCCCCTCCCATATGGCTGTAAATGGTACTCTTCTTGACACAAAGACGTCTCACTACGTTCTTGTCATAGGGCTATAAGCGGTACTCCACTTGACCTTCAGAAGACTCACCGTGCTGTAGGACTGGAAACGGTACACCACATGACATGAATGCTCACCGTGCCCCTGCCATAGGGCTGTAGACGGTACATTACTTGTACCAATTCTGACACTTCTTTGGCGGGTCACCTCATGGAGAAGACCCAGACCAGGACCCGTCCTGGCAAACCTACATGAATACAAAACTTCTCTCAGACGTTAGGTGTTCACTACTCTTGTTGAGAATCTCCTGAGTCATTCTAGCACTCGGATTGCGGCCTGAGTGCCAGAAATGGCTCAATTGGAGTTGAGTCACCGTGCTCTTGTCATAAGGCTGCCCCCGCCTTAGGGCTATAAATAGTGCCCAGTGGCCTGATCGCTAAAGCTCTCGCTTCACAGGGCGAGGGTCTGCGTTCGATTCCCAGCGTGGGTAGAAAAACTGGGCGTGTTTCTTAACACCGGTTGTCTATGTTAACCCATCAGTAAAATGGGTAACTGGGAGTTAGTTGACTGATGTGGGTCGCATCCTGGAACAAAACTGACCTAATTTGCCCGAAATGCTCTGCATAACAAAGGGCTTTGTATATAGTAGTATGTCATTGATGTCAGCTAGGCCTGTATACCTTGTACATATACTTGTAGTAAATAAAGATATTATTATTATTATTATTATTATTATTATTATTATTATTATTATTAATCTACTTAACAGGAAGACGGCTCACGGCGCCCTTGTCATAGGACTATAAGAGGTACTCCACTTGATCTACAGAAGACTCACCGTGCCTTTGTCATAGGGCTGCCTCCATCATAGGGCTGCCTCCACCATAGGGCTGCCTCCACCATAGGGCTGCCTCCACCATAGGGCTACCTCCACCATAGGGCTGCCTCCACCATAGGGCTACCTCCACCATAGGGCTGCCTCCACCATAGGGCTACCTCCACCATAGGGCTACCTCCACCATAGGGCTGCCTCCACCATAGGGCTGCCTCCACCATAGGGCTGCCTCCACCATAGGGCTACCTCCACCATAGGGCTACCTCCACCATAGGGCTACCTCCACCATAGGGCTGCCTCCACCATAGGGCTACCTCCACCATAGGGCTGCCTCCACCATAGGGTTGTGAACGCTTCATCACTTGTACAGACTCCGACACTTCGGGAGCCACTGGCGGGTCACCGTATAAAGAAGACCCGGTCCAGGACATGAAACTCTTTCGTGTTAGTGTGACTTCGTAATTGGTTGTGAAGACTTACTCAGCCCTGTAACAACTTCAGACAGTATTACCAAGGTTAGCTCCTCCTCAGGAAAATTAATGAATAGAAAAAGAAATAATAATTCACAAAGATAAACACTTTATTATTTATTAATGCAAAGATAAAATAGTGAAACATAAAGGTGTATCCTATTTGAAAGAAAAATGAAAAATGAAATGAAAAAATGACATAAGAATTCAACGCTAATATGTACAATTATACTGGGGTGTCTGGTAGAGGTTGACACCGTCTTGTAGAAATTGTAGCCGTTGCTGATGATGTGGGGGGTCACAGGTGTTGGTGACAACCCAACGACTAGTTCTTCACAGAGTCTACAGCCTTGAATAGTCAGTCCAGATGACAGGAAAGCAGGTTCTTTACCACTACAAAGATGAGGGGTTGTTGTCTGCTGTCGCCTACAGTTAATCAGGTAGGTAGATACAAAAAAATGACGTCTCCGGACTTTTGCAAAAGTCCGTCTCCTTCAACACTTCTCGTTGGTTGGCAGGTGACCCGATCTGTCATTCCAAGCTGGAAAGAGAGACAGGTTATCCACTGCTTAAGAAATCACTCTTCATGATAAGTACAATACCTAAAACACGTGGTGATTATTAAAACATCTAGCATGGAGATCAAGGCTGAAAGGACTAAGTTTATTATTGGTCAAAAGTGAAGCTTTCAACCAATAAGTCCACTAGAATAGGAGCCAGCCTTGGTAATACTGTCTGAAGCTGTTACAGGGCTGAGTAAGCCTTCAAAAGGGTCCAAATCGGACCGAAACGTCGTAGTAAGCTTCTCCCTCCTGTGTGTGGATTATTTAGGTATCTTGATTCCGAAACGTTTCGCCCACACAGTAGGCTTCTTCAGTCGAGTACAGAGGAGGCAGCAGGAGTAGAGATGAGAAGACGATATAATGAATCCATCAAGGGTGATGGATTCATTACATCGTCTTTACATCACTACAGCTTCTGCTGTCACCTACTGTGTAGACGAAAAGTTTCAGAACAAAGATAACTAACTGCTGCACAAGGATTTGCCGGTACTTCCGGCCCGGGTCTTCTCCAGATGGTGACCCGGCAGTGGCCCCTGGGTTGGGGGTGTCGTTCATCTTCTTCTTTCTTCTGTCTTCTTTCTTCGGCCCTGCGGGTGGAGGGTAACATCTCTCTTGCGGTGACTCCCCGGGGAGGAGTGTCGTCTCACTTCGTATCTTCATCAGCAGGCGTCATCTTGGTCTTCATCAGCAGGCGTCCACTTTGGCTTCATCAGCAGGCGTCTCTAGGGCCCAGGGTCTTCGGGCACTTGTTGCCCCAACAATTGTTGGTTGTGTGGCATGGGCTCTAGGTAAGTTCAGGCTTCTACCTAGTAAACTAATATAGGTTCCATTGGATTTTTTTTTAAGCGGTGGGGAAGGGAAGGTAGGGGGTGAAAGACAGGAAGAAAGGGGGGGTAGGAGAGTCGAAAGACAGGAGAGGTAGTGGCGAATCATCGTCTATATGTGGCGTTGTCATCGAGGCGGCGGGTGGACAGCCAGGACGGGGATGAGAGTTCCCAGGTCTCGGACGGCCAGGTACACCAGCCGGGCTGCGATGTCTTCTCGGGTCGGGTCCCCAGGTGCCATTGGGAAGTGCCTCCGTCGGAGTGGCACCGTCGCTGGGCAGTCGAATAGGTAGTGCACTAGTGGGTTGGGGACCATCTGGTCACAATGGCAGCAGCGCTCCTCTCGCACGCGTTCAATGAGTCTCCTGGCGGTAGGGCAGCCGAATATGACAAACATATAGGTTCTCTAGCACAATATTAAAATGTTTCCTCATAAACATTATCAAGGGATATCTAATGGTGTTCATTGTTGGTGTTGGTTGATGATTGAGACACTTATGCAACATACGGGAATCTTTATTAAGGAAATGTTTTGCCACACAGTGACTTCTTCAGTCCAATACAAAGCAGAGAGGGGTAAGGAGAGGAGGAGTTTGAGGTAATCAGTCCCTCAGCCTTGAATCGATGTGTTCAGTCCATCACTCTTGTAAAAAGTACAGCATATAGCCGGAGAAGTGGCTTATATACTGTAGACAGGTGAGTGGAAGCAGGAGGAGGCGGGATCACAGTGGAACCATCCACTAGTGTAAGTTGGTCTTCGTCCAAAGGTTGGACAAGTATTGAAGAATTCATTGTATCAAATTTTTGCCTTAACAAAAAAACGAAAAATAGGCTACAAACCACCCAGAACAAAATGGTGAGATTCATTCTGGACTTGGGTCCAAAAGATTATGTAGACCAGGATGAATTACAACAACTAGATATGCTGAACGTTGAAGACAGAGTAAATCAACTAAAGCTAAATTATTTATTTTATTTATTTATTTACAAATTTTAGCATACATACAGAGGTACAAAAAAAATACAGATAAGAGCAGCATGCCAAAGCCACTTATACTATGCATAGCATTACGGGCTGGCTTAAAATTAACTTAAGATTAACTAAGTAATGATGAAATCAGTGATAAGACATTATTGTAAACAGATTACTATAAAATACAAATGAGTATTACAAAGACAGGTCATATGGTTGCTTGCATTGTTTGTTCATTCAGGTAGTGTATTTAAAAAAAAAAAATATCAAAGTTAGGTTTAACATTTGTGTGATATAATTGTGAGTAACATTTAGGATATACAATTTATATGGTTCAGTTATTCAGTATTTATTTGGTTTTGAGTGAGTAAGTGAACTTTGAGAAGAGACTTGAATTTATAAACAGGTAGTGTTTCTTTTATATTTACAGGTAATGAATTCCAGATTTTAGGGCCTTTTATGTGCATTGAGTTTTTGCATAGCGTGAGATGGACACGGATTACGTTTTATAAATTTCTCACACTTGCTCACAGGCCGGGAACTAATGTACTTACAGAACTAGGGGAAGGAAGAACAATTTTGCAGTACCTAGAGTCAGTGGTCAGGCTTCAAAGACATTTTTCTGTACAGCAATGAAAAAGTGGAATAGACTGCCTGCACATGTCAAAGCCTGTAATAACATAAGCCAGTTCAAGAAGAGAGCCATAATGTGCCTCGTGAATAAGACTACAGAAAGGGAGAGTGATTTCTTGTACGAAAATAACTAATTTTACCTCTCCCTTATAATATCTTCTTTTATTGTAACTGCTTTTACATAGTTAACATACTTATCTGTTTTTAACTTTTAAATGTAAATAATAATTATCACAAGGACTCCAATGGAAATAAGTCACTTTGTCTGACTTTTTTAGGTAATCCTAAGTTGTCTACACATATGCTGCTATGTATGATAATCTATGTAACTGTATTTGTGTATACCTGAATAAACTTATATAAAAAACGGTGTTTACATGTAAACTCGTGAGGTAGGTGTGGGTCTGCTTTCCATTATGAAGTAGAGATGTTAATTAACGGTAGAGAGTCACTGCTCAGAAGACACAATTGTAGGCCCTGGGTAGGCCAGCAGGTGGTTCACTGTCTAGTGCTTGTATGACCTGCGGTCGTCTTCATGGTGGTGACATATTCAGGTGTTCATGTGTGATGGATTTAACTATTTTATACAATGTCTGGTTTAAATATTGTCTAGTCTTTAGTATATCAAGGAAGATTATTCAGTATCCTTGGCCCTGGGAAGTCATCCTTTTTAATACAACGTCGTAATGTATATTGTCAGATTAACCCGTGGGTTTGCCTTGAGTTTCACAGATCACATAGTCTGTGGGGTTAATCAGTTGGGTTGGGTTTTCTCTGTCAGGTAAGAAGAGAAAGTTCAAATCATACAGCTGGCGTTTCTTGAGTTTGACGATTCTGACGTTGATTACGCCAATCTGTGTTGATCTTCCATTTGAACTCCATCTTTCAACAGTTAGTGATAAACGAAGGGCCTTGTTTTGGACTCTATAGTTTCAACATGTACGATTTGGATGTTCTGTTATCGGGCTTATCATTCATCTCATTTAAGTGTTTATTGATGTGCGCCGCGGCCTGGCGGAATTTAAACAGCTGATGTAGTTAGGCTTTTGCTGTGTTTACCTTCTTGCTGACGTGTCGTGAAATGCAATAACCTGTCAAATTCGTAGGCAAAGATCTTATTTTTGCTTTTCATTATAATAGGAATGCCTCTGATGGTAATTTATCTATTGTTTTTTTCTCGACATAGAGTAATATCCAGTGATGCTGATTAGTATTTTGTCAAAAGGTTGGTGATAATCCACCATTTCTTCTCCCAGTTTTCTGCTATTCTCAGGTCTTTGGTCATCTTTTTTAATCACTTCCACAATTTTTCAATAACTATGGGAGGTCACTGAACTATTCAACAAGTTTATAAAGTTGTGGTGGCCAACGTTCCTTCCTCTTATCTGCTACTCGTATGTGTAGTGTTGAACATTTTATCACCTGCTCAATACCATCTTCTGTGAATAATGCGCTATCTAACTTGTCTTCCAACTGCATATTTTCTGTTACAACTGCTTACACTGAGAGGTTATCAGGGTGCACTACAACCTTCCCATTTTCACCACTAACACAGCCATGCCATGTCTCAGCCAACTTCCTTTGATATTACCCTTATTCTATGGGAATTTCCCATTGTTAAAGTAATCGTTTTATCACCTAATCACTGCAATGCTGTTTGGTTTTAATTTCGTATCAGGTTCTAATTTTTCAATTCATTCCCAATCTCAAATAAATGTTAAGTTAAATCTGCTGAGAAATCACTAGTGCCAATATTGCCATAAAAAGGAGGCAGTTGACTTACATGCTATAAAGCACTTGAGGCCACATGAGCGACGAATAATCAACTGAAAATTAGACTATATGCAACCACATCACAGATGACGGTACAGTCTGCTGAGGCCAGATAGGACATGCACGGACGACAGCCATGAAATGAGTGAGATACTAAAGTCCCAATACGAGTCAGTGTTCAGTGGGCCGTTACCCAGACTACGGGTCTGGGTAACGAGACCCAATATTTGGTCATCTAAATAATCTCTGATATTATCCTAACACCACAAGACTTTGAAAAGGCAATAAAGGACATGTCCATTCACTCTGCCCCAGACCCAGAATCATGGAACTCCATGTTTATCAAGCACTGTAAGAAGCCCCTGTCAAGTGCCTTCAACATTCTATGTAGAGGGAGCATGGACACAGGGGTCGTCCCACACTCACTAAAAATAAACAGACATAGCCCCTCTCCATAAAGGTGGCAGTAAAACAGTTGAAAAGAACTACTTAATGATAACACTAACTTCCCATATCCTAAAAATCTTGGAAAGCGTTCTAAGAAGCAAGATCGCCAACCACCTAGATACCCATCAATTATACAACTCAGGGCAACACGAGTTCAGAGCAGGTCGCTCCTGCTTGTCCCAGCTACTGGACCACTATGACAAAGTCCTGGATGCTATAGAGGATAAACAAAAGGCAGATGTAGTATACACAGACTTTGCAAAAGTCTTCAACAAGTGTGACCATGGTGTAATAGCGCACAAAATGCGTGATAGAGGAATAACAAAAAAAGTTAGAAGATGGATCTATAACTTCCTGATAAATAGAACACAAAAAGTAGTAATGAACAGAGTCTGAGGCAGCTACGGTGAAAAGCTCTGTTCCACAAGGCACAGTACTCGCTCCCATTCTATTCCTCATCCTAATATCTGACATAGACAGAGATGTAAGCCATAGCTCTGTGTTTCCCTTTGCGGATGTCACCCGGATTGCCGTGACAGTGACCTCCATTGAAGACACCGCAAGACTCCAAGCGGATATCAACCAAATCTTCAAATGGGCCACTCAAAACAATATGAAGCTCAATGAAGAGAAATTTTAACTACTCAGATATGGAAAACTTGAGGAAATTAAAACTGTATGAGAATATAAGACAAATTCTAACCATACAATAGAGCGAAAAAGTAATCTGAAGGACCTGGGAGTGATAATCTCAGAGGATCTCATCTTCAAAGACTACAACAATGTATCTACTTTATCTGCTAGGAAAATAATAGGATGGATAATGAGAACCTTCAAAACTAGGGATGCCAAGCCCATGATGATTGTCTTCAAATCGCATGTTCTCTCTAGGCTGAAATACTGCTGTACACTAATTGCCCCCTTCAAGTGTACAAAGAACTTTCACGGCACACGTAAGTACGATAAGGCACCTAAATTACTGGGAACGGTTGAAGTCCCTTGATTTGTATTCCCTGGAACGCAGGCGAGAGAGATACATGATAATATACACTTGAAAATCCTAGAAGGATTACCATTCTGTTACACGAAAATCACTCCCTATGAAAGCAAAAGACTCGGAAGGAGATGCAACATTCTCCTAATGATAAGTTGGGGCACCACGACTACACTGAGAGACATCACAATAAGTATCTGGGACCCAAGACTATTGTTTTTATAGCATTATTGGCGTGATGCAGTGGCGTGGAGTCAATGATAAACTTCTTCAGAGGCTTCTTACTTTATTTGCAAAGTCGTGGTGGGTACACAGGCTTGTGTGTTTGTGCCCATGGCCCAGGAGGGCCATGCTCACGAGGGAGAGAGGAGTAGGACTTGTTGTCTGAGTCAAGGCTGCTGAATGAGTGAGGCAGATGCAGGGGTGAGCATACTGAAGTGGTAGGCCTAAAGGTGGCAGCACCAGCATGGTGCAAAATATGAACTAAGCTGGCAGACAGCATAGACTGTCTGTGCAGACAGTACAGGCTGTCTACATTTGCTCGGCCACCTACCACATGGTCGACCCGACCATGTTTGGCTATGAAAAACTCGGTCTCTCTCTCGTAGGAACAGGGCACAGAACACAAAATAAAAACATATATATATACATATGGACACGGAAAAAAAAACTTCCTACAGGGAGGAAAGAAAAAAAACATGTGGGGTGTGCTGAACATCGTGGTCATAGGCAGTGAGCGTCGATGGGCATCTCTGCACGCCTTCCTGCATCTGGACAGATACTGCAACACAGGAGACATCGCTGCGGCTGAGCTGTGACATAACAGGGTACGGTCTCCTCTGGAACGGTGAAGCAGTCATCGCTGGAGTCACTGCAGGGTTTCACTCAACCTGGGGCACGACATGCTGGTGCCCTTGAATGAGGCATCGTCAAAACTCGGCAACTGGGCAGGACTTCTGGCAAGCAACTTAGGAGGACACTTCTCGACTGGTACTGTCGCTGGGGCTGTCACTGCCGGCGAGCGTGGAGTGAGTCGTGGCAGAGACGACTCGGCAAAACATATGGGAGTCGTAACATCATACACCAGACTGCAGTGAGCGAGCTAGCAGTCAAAGTGACATCATCTTTGTGCAGGAGCTCACCGAAGCTATGACACGAGGCTGACACAGCGCCTGCCAACAGGGCTAACTGCGGCTTGATGAGTGTCATTCTCTTGACAGTTGGAGTTATGGCAGAGGTTAGTCTAAGCGTCCCCAGACTTGTTTCTCTACATATAACTGCACTCTGAAGGTCTGGAGGTGAAGTGAAACAAATCTCGATGGGAATCGTAGCAGGTACGATTCTGCAGAACATCTATGAGTAACGAGCATAAGTGCTTTCTGTAAAAGGGGTTCATACTCTCAGGGCTGACTAATATCAGCTGTCAAATGTGCTGGTCACACCGGGTGACAACACTATGATGCTGCTCTGGGGTCTGGGCTCAAGACCACACTGGACACATGGAAAACTTTACACACACCCTCGGTACATGCTGTACAACATAGCTTAAACTGGCAAATGATGCTTTTCTGTGCACAAAATTGACACTACGCCATACACTAACATGTGAGAACACTGACTGAGAGGAATTAATTAACACGACATATATCTTCTCTCAATCTTCTCGACAATACTGACATCACATGATGATGTGATGTCAGGCATGACGTTGCGAGGTGGCGTCAGCAGCACTGTGACGTCAGCAGACGTCTCGAGGTGGCATCAGGCAGACATCATGATGTCATGAAGCTGGGCAGCAGCAGACCACAGCATGTGGCCTGGGACGTCTGGCTCGTGGTAGGCAGGATGAAAGACAATAATACACTCGATGCCTTCTACCTACTGACCTGTCCCTCTCAAAACTTACCTACTCTTTGAGATGCTCCCCAGCCTTTCACTGTCCAAAGCTCAAGGAATATGACTCCCTCCTAAAGTCCATGACGTGCACTGAGACACAGAATATTTCAATACCTTCAATGAATCCCATTGTACTTAATGAAATATAACAGGGAAACATATGTAACTTTTGTTCCCACTGTTATTAGGCAAATCTGAATTAATCATCAATGCGATACTACGGTTTTCCATATTACAGCTTCATAGTGAAAGTAAGTCATCTTTCCCTGTTATATACCAGGATACGCACAAGCCCCGGGATTCTGCCAGAGGACGCCGCTGCGATAGGACGTCTGTGCAAGAGGAAGGCGCTGCGAGAGGACGTCTGTGCAAGAGGAAGGCGCTGCGAGAGGACGTCTGTGCAAGAGGAAGGCGCTGCGAGAGGACGTCTGTGCAAGAGGAAGGCGCTGCAAGAGGACGTCTGTGCAAGAGGAAGGCGCTGCGAGAGGACGTTTGTGCAAGAGGAAGGCGGTGCGAGAGGACGTCTTTGCAAGAGGAAGGCGCTACGAGAGGACGTCTGTGCAAGAGGACGGAGCTGCGAGAGGACCAAAACCCAAAGTTATATTTTTTGGGGTTATCCTGGTGCTGGTTTGATCAGAGCTGAGAGGAAAACTTGCTTGCTGTCACTTCGACCCCATCCCTTCAAGTGGGTAAGGCGGTGACTAGCTTGCTAATTCCCCCTCTCCACCCCACTACCTCATTCTACCCCATGGACTGCTGAAGCCACTGTGTGGCGAAACGTTCCCGCATTAAAGATACCCAAGTGTTGCACAGGTGACTAATTTACAGTTTCGTTTGAGAACCTGCCTTCAGCTGTAGTTGACGAAGCAATCAGCTCCTTCCACGAAAGAATCATTTAGGCCACTCATTCATGTTGTCATTTAAATACACCAAAGATCTATCAGCAATATAAACCAACCAGGGATATCAGGGACTACATGGAAAATTATCAAAAAAAGTGTAAAAGGCTCCACCAAACGAGACAGCTCAAAAGGGCTATAATTACCTTAATAACACAACACAAAAGTGAAATATGGAAATATCTGGTTCTTCAAGCTAATCAATACAAATGTTAACTTGAAATGTTCTGGAGGAAGATCCGCCAGCTTCTAGAGGCCAGGCACAAGTCTACCCATTACCTAATACATTCTTTCACCGACGAAGATGATGAGGAAGTTGATATCACACTTCATGACCAACAAGACCAAGCCAGTCAGATGGGTAATGTGTGGGAGAAAACTCTCTCACACAATGATAGTAGAAGATTTAACAATAATTACCAGTGGGTCAACGAATGGAGTGACGACAACCGTGCTGACCTCCAACTAACACCATTAAGTGCCACGGGAAAGTGTCCCGAGGCCAAGATGACATTAAAGATATTTACCAGAGATATTTAGCAGTTTCGGGGTAAGAACTTTTCTTGTTTCACTGTTATACCTGACAGGCCAGCGGCTATATTACTCATTCTGCCTGTGACTTTACTCATTTCTCTGAGTGTAATTGGCCTTCTAAGGGGGTGTTCATCAGTAAGTGTAGTTGTATCAATTAAGACAGCAACGATGATATTAACATAAAAACAAACGAAAGAGCACTGCAACATGCCTACTGGCCCATGCGAGCAGGTCCAAATCACTTCCTGGCTTAAACCAGTGACCCTCCTAGTCAGGTCAGGTCGGATCACATCCGCTTAAGGAAGGAGCACGGCGCTGGACCTGTTATCACAAGCTAGTCAGGTCCAACTCGCACCCTTCAACACCTGCTAATGTATTTGTCCAACCTATTCTTAAAACTACACAACGTCATGGCTTCTATGACGGTACTCGGGAGTCTGTTACACTCATCCGCAACTCCATTACCAAACCACTGTTTTCCTATATCGTTTCTGATTCTGAATTTTTACAACTTAAATAATTGCTGCGAGTCCTGTCTCTGCTAGATATTTTTAGCACGCTATTTACAATTCTCTTTATTTATTCCTGTTTTCCAGTTATACATCCCAATTATATCCCCACTATTTCTACTCCTTTTTAGAGAGCGCAGATTCAGGGCCCTAAGTCTATCCTCATAGGGAAGATTTCTGATACATGGGATCATAAACCATACCACGGGTGGGATTTGAACCCGCGGCCAGAGAGTCTCAAAACTCCAGACCGTCGCGTTAGCCACTGGACCAGCTAGCCACAATAAGATTCGTCCAACTAGGTATATTTCTACACCATAGGAAGGTTAGCATAGGCACCACTGTGACCACAAATGCAAGTTTTGGTTTGAATGGTTTGTTTGCAATCGTGTCATTACGATCTCGTGAGTCATGTTAACGGCTTTGAGGGGACTTGAGCTAGAGTTCGTCACGGCCACGCTAGCTGGAGATTCGTCTGTAAAAACTTGCATTTGTGGTCACAGTGGTGCCTATGCTAACCTTCCTATGGTGTAGAAATATACCTAGTTGGACGAATCTTATTGTGGCTAGCTGGTCCAGTGGCTAACGCGACGGTCTGGAGTTTTGAGACTCTCTGATCGAGGGTTCTATCCCCGCCCGTGGTATGGTTTGTTTGCAATCGTGTCATTACGATTTCGTGAGGCATGGGATCATCTTTGTCATCCTCCTTTGTACGTTTTCCAATGCATTTATATCTATTCTGTAATACGGTGACCAGAACTGTGTAGCATAATCTAAATGAGGCCCAACCAAAGAAATACAGAGTTGAAGAACAACCTGAAGACTCCTATTATTTATGCTCCTTGATTTGAAGCCAAGGATTCTGTTCGCTTTATTGCGAACACTTATGCACTGTTGTCTTGGTTTTAGATTAGTGCTAACCAGGACTCCCAAATCCTTTCCACAATCAGTAATATTAAGATTTATATTATTTAGTTTATATATCGCATGGTTATTTTCTTGTCCAGTGTTTAGAACTTTGCATTTGTCTATATTAAACTGCATCTGCCACTTCTCTAATCACTGCATCAGTCTATTCAAATCTCTAATGTCCTCATTAGAATAAATTAGGCGACCCATTTTGGTGTCATCAGCAAACTGACCCCTGTGGAACACCACTCATGACGTGTCCCCACTATGATTTCTCCCCATTGATGCAAACTCTGCAGCCTATCTGTCAATCATGCCTCTACCCAGGAAAAAATTTCTCTTCCTATTCCGTGTGCCTTAATTTTCTTCAATAGCCTCTGTTGTGGAACTCTGTCAAAAGCCTTATTGAAGTCCAAATACACAATCACTTCTTCATTGAAAAACAGTTCGGATTCAGGACCCACAGAGGTACCCATCATACTGTTAATATCATCTTCGACGCATTGGACAGCCTGAAGAAACAGGGCAACCTTGCCCTAATTGCAACCAGGGATATACACAAAGCTTTTGACATTCTGGGGAACGACGGACTCATTTTTAAACTTGCCGACCTTCCGGACCACAACTGGACTTTTCTCAGATTCATATACAACTTATTATCAGAAAGAAGACTCATCCCTACCTTTAACGAAAAGTCGGCAGAGCCTTTCACATCAATACTGTTCAACATATATGCAAACAATCTCCCTCAACCTGAGTTCAACTATACTATCATCACACAATTTCCTGATGATGTTATCCATGTAGTGTCATCCACCCCCATAACGGGACACATAAGCATGCGAGGGTAATAGAAAAAATAAATACGGAACTACGAAAAACAGAAAACTGGGAGAAGAAATGGAGATTCACGACCAATCCAGAAAAAGTCCTCATCGGCACCATCGAATATTTTGCGACAACTATAGAAAACAAACGGGGGTATCTCCACCAGAGGTACACCTATTGCCATAAGAAACCCCAACATCTCTGAAAAGGTGAACTTAGCCAAAGCCCGCCTCAGCAACCTATACAGGTTTAATCAAACCCTTTCCCACATCAAGAAACACTTGTACAAGAGGATGATAAGACATATTCTAGAATATCATTGTGTACCCATGTCATTAATAACTAAAACGAACATGCTACAGCTACAAAGCGTGCAGAATACAGCACTCCGCTTTATCACAGGCACCAGGAGGAGAGACAGAATCAAGATGGAAGATCTACACATCAAACAGGAGATAGATGTAAGTCTTGATAAACTAAAGAAGAGACAACTATACGCCATGCAAGAACTCTATATACCAGACAGAGAAAACCCTCCACAACCAACAAACGCCATCGATTACATCATCAACACACCTCCCCACAGAACCCAAAGAATGACCCACCAACAGAGAGTGCAACGATTCATCCACAAAGATAATTTTCAGAGATCAATGGTCCTGAATGACCTCCCAGAAGATATAAATGAACAGGTAACACCGGAACCCTTTTATGTTCAATAAGGATAAAACCAGTCCAATATATGGAGACTTCCCTTTTTACTTATTAAGTCTTATATCTAACCATGCATCATCTGCAATCCTACTAGGGCAGGACACCATCTCTGAAGCAGCTGAGGCAACCAGTATCTCCAGATGGCAATCGACCTATATAAAACGCCTTGCTAGCGTCGTTTCCAGCTTATGCCTAGCAATCGCAAAAAAAAGTACACCTGCCAACTCAGCATCATCCATCTATACATTTGTTACAACTGTGTGAAACTGATGGGTAGAGTGTTATACCCCATTTAATGAAAGTGATTTCATTAATGACACTACACACGCACACAAACATTTGTATTAAAATGCACCAAAGTGGTGAGGCCACTTACCGACCCCCACCCACCCTTTTCCCCTATTTCCATCCTTACTCATCCTTTTCTATCTTACCAAAACTCGGGTCATAATTTGTTCGTTCTCTGTCATATCCCATAACACAGACTGCATTTCGTAATTAGTGATGAGATGTGTCAGCCTGAGGCAGGAAACCTCAGTACAGTCACGAAGATATATGATGCTGACGGACGCGCTTAGTGGCGTCCAGAGACCTCAGTAGAGTCACGAAGATATATGATGGTGACGGATACGCTTAGTGGCGTCCAGAGACCTCAGTAGGGTCACGAAGATATATGATGGTGATTGACGCGCTTAGTGGCGTCCAGAGACCTCAGTAGAGTTACAAAGATAAATGATGGTGATGGGCGCGCTTAGTGGTGTCTAGAGATCTCAGTAGAGTCACGAAGATATGTGATGATGGACGCTCTTAGTGGCGTCCAGAGACCTCAGTAGAGTCACGAAGATATATGATGATGAACGCTCTTAGTGGCGTCCAGAGACCTCAGTAGAGTCACGAAGATATATGATGATGGACGCCCTTAGTGGCGTCCAGAGACCTCAGTAGAGTTACGAAGATAAATGATGATGACTGACGCACTTAGTGGCGTCCAGAGACCTCAGTAGAGTTACGAAGATAAATGATGATGACTGACGCACTTAGTGGCGTCCAGAGACCTCAGTAGAGTTACGAAGATAAATGATGGTGATGGACGCACTTAGTGGCGTCCAGAGAGATATAAGCTCATTTACAAACACCATCAACTTATCATCCCTCTGCCTGTGAATCATAAAAGTAGGGAAGCACGTGTTTAGTTGATGATAGTAGCCGAATATATTAATTTAATGCATATCCAATACATTTTATTATATATCAGTGACAGTGCGTGTAATGGCACTCACAACAATGTTGGTACAAGTCTAGGGTTGTCACGACAGCACTGGTACATGTACAACTGTCTCACGACAGCGTTGGTGCGAGTACAAACTACTCACAACATGTACAGGTACAGGGTGGAAATATAAACACAAATGCAGTATAATGTGATCCTTTATTGACAACGTTTCACCCACACAGTGGGCTTTTTCAAGTCACACACGGATCTACCTGGGGTTGGAAGGTACGAGAGTATTTATAGTCATGTTCAGAATGTTGAGGTCAGGTGGAGAATGGTGCATCTGATGATGTACATAGTCCTCCCAACCAACTCCATTGCCAAACATGTTTCCAACATCTTTGCCAAAACATCATTCCAAGTATCTACCTCTACAACCACGACCATCAAGGACATCACCAGTAGTAGACAGGACAAGCCTCCATCCTCTGCAGGGGTATACATAATCCCTTGTAATGACTGCAACAAATTATATGTGGGCGAAACATCAAGAGACCTCCAAACACGTATTTCAGAACACCAATATGCAAGCAGGACTGACGATACAAGGAATGCCTGTGTACAACATCGCAATTCACACAACCATTTAATTAACTACAGAAACTCAAGACTTATAGCCACAGAAGACAACACTCAATACAGAAGAATCCTGGAATCATCGTTTATCTCTACAACCAACAATTTCAACCAGAACAATGGCTTCTATAACATAGCTGAACCACTCGCCAAGAAACTTCTTCATCGCTATCCCACATAAGAACATAGAACACTGCAGAAGGTCTACTCACAACTTGTCCAATACCCCTGCCAAGCTACCCAAGACTCTATAACCCCATCCGGTAGATCATCAGATGCAGCATTCTCCACCTGACCTCAACATTCTGAACATGACTATAAATACTCTCGTACCTTCCAACCCCAGGTAGATCCGTGTGTGACTTGAAAAAGCCCACTGTGTGGGTGAAACGTTGTCAATAAAGGATCACATTATACTGCATTTGTGTTTATATTTCCATTGTGACGGTATTTTATACCATTTACTTCCACAGGTACAGGGTACTCACGACAATGACAGTGCATGCACAGATTACTCACGGCAAGTTTGGTGCAGGTAAAACGTAGTGATGGCAGTCGTGGTGCCATCACCACGACTGCCATCACAATGGTGAGGACAATGGTGGAGGGTGTACAACATACTCACGTCAGAGTTCTTACATGTACAGCGTTCTTACGACAGTATTTGTGCGTTAACATGATACTCACGACACTGTTGGTGCGTGTGTTGGTACTCAACGCTTAGTGTGATCACGACACTGTTGGTACTCAATGCTTAGTGTGATCACGACACTGTTGGTACTCAATGTTTAGTGTGATCACGACACTGTTGGTACTCAGTGCTTAGTGTGATCACGACACTGTTGGTACTCAATGCTTAGTGTGATCACGACACTGTTGGTACTCAATGCTTAGTGTGATCACGACACTGTTGGTACTCAATGCTTAGTGTGCTCACGACACTGGTGGTACTCAATGCTTTGTGTGCACACGACACTGTTGGTACTCAATGCTAAGTGTTCTCAAGGCACTGTTGGTACTCAATGCTTAGTGTGCTCACGACACTGTTGGTACTCAATGCTAAGTGTGCTCACGACACTGTTGGTACTCAATGCTAAGTGTGCTCACGACACTGTTGGTACTCAATGCTTAGTGTGCTCACGACACTGATGGTACTCAATGCTTTGTGTGCACACGACACTGTTGGTACTCAATGCAAAGTGTGCTCACGGCACTGTTGGTACTCAGTGCTTAGTGTGCTCACGACACTGTTGGTACTCAATGCTAAGTGTGCTCACGACACTGTTGGTACTCAATGCTTTGTGTGCACACGACACTGTTGGTACTCAATGCTAAGTGTGCTCACGGCACTGTTGGTACTCAATGCTTAGTATGCTCACGACACTGTTGGTACTCAATGCTTAGTGTGCTCACGACACTGTTGGTACTCAATGCTTAGTGTGCTCACGACACTGTTGGTACTCAATGCTTAGTGTGCTCACGACACTGTTGGTACTCACTGCTTAGTGTTCTAACGACACTGTTGGTACTCAATGCTTAGTGTTCTCACGACACTGTTGGTACTCAATGCTTAGTGTGCTCACGACACTGTTGGTACTCAATGCTTAGTGCGCTCACAACACTGTTGGTACTCAATGCTTAGAGTGCTCACGACACTGTTGGTACTCAATGCTTAGTGCGCTCACAACACTGTTGGTACTCAATGCTTAGTGTGCTCACGACACTGTTGGTACTCAATGCTTAGTGTGCTCACGACACTGTAGGTACTCAATGCTTAGTGTGCTAAGGACACTGTTGGTACTCAATGCTTAGTGTGCTCACGACACTGTTGGTACTCAATGCTTAGTATGCTCACGACACTGTTGGTACTCAATGCTTAGTGTGCTCACGACACTGTTGGTACTCAATGCTTAGTGCGCTCACAACACTGTTGATACTCAATGCTTAGTGTGCTCACGACACTGTTGGTACTCAATGCTTAGTGCGCTCACAACACTGTTGGTACTCAATGCTTAGTGTGCTCACGACACTGTTGGTACTCAATGCTTAGTGTGCTCACGACACTGTTGGTACTCAATGCTTAGTGTGCTCACGACACTGTTGGTACTCAATGCTTATTGTGCTCACGACACTGTTGGTACTCAATGCTTAGTGTGCTCACGACACTGTTGGTACTCAATGCTTGTTGTGCTCACGACACTGTTGGTACTCAATGCTTAGTGTGCTCACGACACTGTTGGTACTCAATGCTTAGTGTGCTCACGACACTGTTGGTACTCAATGCTTAGTGCGCTCACAACACTGTTGATACTCAATGCTTAGTGTGCTCACGACACTGTTGGTACTCAATGCTTAGTGTGCTCACGACACTGTTGGTACTCAATGCTTAGTGCGCTCACAACACTGTTGGTACTCAATGCTTAGTGTGCTCACGACACTGTTGGTACTCAATGCTTAGTGTGCTCACGACACTGTTGGTACTCAATGCTTAGTGTGCTCACGACACTGTTGGTACTCAATGCTTATTGTGCTCACGACACTGTTGGTACTCAATGCTTAGTGTGCTCACGACACTGTTGGTACTCAATGCTTGTTGTGCTCACGACACTGTTGGTACTCAATGCTTAGTGTGCTCACGACACTGTTGGTACTCAATGATTAGTGTGCTCACGACACTGTTGGTACTCAATGCTTAGTGTGCTCACGACACTGTTGGTACTCAATGCTTATTGTGCTCACGACACTGTTGGTACTCAATGCTTAGTGTGCTCACGACACTGTTGGTACTCAATGCTTAGTGTGCTCACGACACTGTTGGTACTCAATGCTAAGTGTGCTCACGACACTGTTGGTACTCAATGCTAAGTGTGCTCACGACACTGTTGGTACTCAATGCTAAGTGTGCTCAAGACACTGTTGGTACTCAATGCTAAAATGTGCTCACGACACTGTTGGTACTCAATGCTAAGTGTGCTCACGACACTGTTGGTACTCAATGCTAAGTGTGCTCACGACACTGTTGGTACTCAATGCTAAGTGTGCTCACGACACTGTTGGTACTCAATGCTTAGTGTGCTCACGACACTGTTGGTACTCAATGCTAAGTGTGCTCACGACACTGTTGGTACTCAATGCTTAGTGTGCTCACGACACTGTTGGTACTCAATGCTAAGTGTGCTCACGACACTGTTGGTACTCAATGCTAAGTGTGCTCACGACACTGTTGGTACTCAATGCTAAGTGTGCTCACGACACTGTTGGTACTCAATGCTTAGTGTGCTCACGACACTGTTGGTACTCAATGCTAAGTGTGCTCACGACACTGTTGGTACTCAATGCTTAGTGTGCTCACGACACTGTTGGTACTGAATGCTAAATGTGCTCACGACACTGTTGGTACTCAATGCTAAGTGTGCTCACGACACTGTTGGTACTCAATGCTAAGTGTGCTCACGACACTGTTGGTACTCAATGCTAAGTGTGCTCACGACACTGTTGGTACTCAATGCTAAGTGTGCTCACGACACTGTTGGTACTCAATGCTAAGTGTGCTCACGACACTGTTGGTACTCAATGCTAAGTGTGCTCACGACACTGTTGGTACTCAATGCTAAGTGTGCTCACGACACTGTTGGTACTGGCGCTGCTACTATCGGGTGTTGATGTTTGTATTGTTACTAACATCAGTGTTGGAGACTGAGCTGTTATTAATGACAGTGTTGGTGCGTGTACTGGTACTTTCAACAGTGTTGTGGTGTACTGGTACTTTCAACAGTGTTGTGGTGTACTGGTACTTTCAACAGTGTTGTCGTGTACTGGTACTTTCAACAGTGTTGGGGCGTACTGGTACTTTCAACAGTGTTGTGGTGTACTGGTACTTTCAACAGTCTTGTCGTGTACTGGTACTTTCAACAGTGTTGTGGTGTACTGGTACTTTCAACAGTGTTGTGATGTACTGGTACTTTCAACAGTGTTGTGGTGTACTGGTACTTTCAACAGTGTTGTGGTGTACTGGTACTTTCAACAGTGTTGTGGTGTACTGGTACTTTCAACAGTGTTGTAAAGTACTGGTACTTTCAACAGTGTTGTGATGTACTGGTACTTTCAACAGTGTTGTGGTGTACTGGTACTTTCAACAGTGTTGTGGTGTACTGGTACTTTCAACAGTGTTGTCGTGTACTGGTACTTTCAACAGTGTTGTGGTGTACTGGTACTTTCACAGTGTTGTGGTGTACTGGTACTTTCAACAGTGTTGTGGTGTACTGGTACTTTCAACAGTGTTGTCGTGTACTGGTACTTTCAACAGTGTTGTGGTGTACTGGTACTTTCAACAGTGTTGTCGTGTACTGGTACTTTCAACAGTGTTGTCGTGTACTGGTACTTTCAACAGTGTTGTGGTGTACTGGTACTTTCAACAGTGTTGTCGTGTACTGGTACTTTCAACAGTGTTGTCGTGTACTGGTACTTTCAACAGTGTTGTGGTGTACTTGTACTTTCAACAGTGTTGTGATGTACTGGTACTTTCAACAGTTGTTGTGGTGTACTGGTACTTTCAACAGTGTTGTGATGTACTGGTACTTTCAACAGTGTTGTGGTGTACTGGTACTTTCAACAGTGTTGTGGTGTACTGGTACTTTCAACAGTGTTGTGGTGTACTGGTACTTTCAACAGTGTTGTAAAGTACTGGTACTTTCAACAGTGTTGTGGTGTACTGGTACTTTCAACAGTGTTGTGTGTGTACTGGTACTTTCAACAGTGTTGTGGTGTAACTGGTACTTTCAACAGTGTTGTGGTGTACTGGTACTTTCAACAGTGTTGTAAAGTACTGGTACTTTCAACAGTGTTGTCGTGTACTGGTACTTTCAACAGTGTTGTGATGTACTGGTACTTTCAACAGTGTTGTGGTGTACTGGTACTTTCAACAGTGTTGTGGTGTACTGGTACTTTCAAACAGTGTGTGGTTGTACTGGTACTTCAACAGTGTTGTGGTGTAACTGGTACTTTCAACAGTGTTGTGGTGTACTGGTACTTTCAACAGTGTTGTAAAGTACTGGTACTTTCAACAGTGTTGCGGTGTACTGGTACTTTCAACAGTGTTGGTGTATACTGGTACTTTCAACAGTGTTGGTGTGTACTGGTACTTTCATCAGTGTTGTGGTGTACTGGTACTTTCACAGTTTTGGGTGTGTACTGGTACTTTCATCAGTGTTGGTGTGTACTGGTACTTTCAACAGTGTTGTGGTGTACTGGTACTTTCAACAGTGTTGGTGTGTACTGGTACTTTCATCAGTGTTGGTGTGTACTGGTACTTTCAACAATGTTGTGGTGTACTGGTACTTTCATCAGTGTTGGTGTGTACTGGTACTTTCAACAATGTTGTGGTGTACTGGTACTTTCAACAGTGTGGGGCGTAGTGGCACTTTCAACAGTGTTGTGGTGTACTGGTACTTTCAACAGTGTTGTGGTGTACTTGTACTTTCAACAGTGTTGGGGCGTACTGGTACTTTCAACAGTGTTATGGTGTACTTGTACTTTCAACAGTGTTGTGGTGTACTGGTACTTTCAACAGTGTTGTGGTGTACTGGTACTTTCAACAGTGTTGTGGTGTACTTTTACTTTCAACGGTGTTGGGGCGTACTTGTACATTCAACAGTGTTGTGGTGTACTGGTACTTTCAAAAGTATTGTGTGGTGACCTATACTTAGCTCAGTGGTGACGTGTACTTACCTCAGTGGTGACGTGTTATTAGCTTCAGTGGACTGAACCAAGATGCCCTCCACTGAGCAACTTTACCAGCAGCTTAAGGAGGAACTGAGGGAAGCGATGATAGAGATATGGCAATTGACGAAGGAAAACAAAAGGATTCCTAGTAGTCCTCCAGTTGCTAGTCCTCAGGTCAAGAAGGAAACCTGGGCAATGGCCGAACAACACAGAACGAAGTTGAAGATCAAGAAGACGAATGGAGAGGTAGAAACGATGAAGAAGAAAGAGACTGCTCTGGAAACTGTTGTGGAAACATCTAATGCATTCTCCGTGCTACCCAACGAATGTGAATCGACTACTGGGAACGTCACGACGAACGACACCAAGGAAGGTAAAAACATTGCTGCTTTTGGGGATAGCGGTTTGGTATATGGATAGGGCCTTCTGCTTGATGGATAGGAGTAAGAGGCAGAGGGTTTTCTTTCCTGGGGCTGGGATGGTGGACATTGTTAGCCGGATTGACAACATCCTGAACGGTAATGGGATGAATTCTTTTATCTGCTGTAGTGCTGGAGGCAATGATGTAGGCAAGCGTAGAAGTGAGGGTTTAGTTAGAAGGCTCAGGAGAGTAACAGGCATAATTAGGAAGAAGGGGGGGCGCCCTGTTATATGTGGCATTTTGCCAAGAAGGGGTGTTGGAAATGAATGGTTGTTCAGAGCAATTCGTATTAATTGCTGGTTGGACAAACACTGTAAGGATAATGCAGTACCATTCACTGGCAACTGGAAATACTTCTATGGCCGAAATGACGTATGCCAGGGATGGGGTTCACTTACACAGGGCAGGTGTGGGTTTTCTTCTCAGCTCAGTTGACGGGGTAGTTAGGATTATAAACTAGGATTAGTTAGAGGTATAGGTTTAGAAATAAAAAATAATGAGTACGGATATATTGACTTAGGCTATGATATTATTAATCTTAATAATAACAGTCATGGAGTAATGCTGGGTAATGATAATTACAGAAATTGGGTAAAAACAAAGGTGAATAGGAGAAAGGTGCAGATGGGAAAACATATGACTAAATTTTATGTTAACAGTTGAAGTGCAAGAAATAAGATTAATGAATTACATTTGGTAACATGTGCTGGGAACTTTGATGTCATTGCATTAACTGAAACTTGGTATGATTTAAAGAGTCGGGATATGATTGTTGAGTGTAATATTCAACATAGCCAAAGCCGGTCTAAACAGTCTCTTTAGATTTAATCAAGCCCCTCCACATGTCAAAAAACATCTGTATAAAATGATAATAAGACCTATACTCGAATATCCTTGTGCCCCAATGACATTAACAACAAAGACCAACATGCTACGGTTGCAACGGGTCCAGAATAGAGCTCTTCGCTTCATTACGGGCACCAGGAGGAGAGACAGAGTTAAAATGGCAGATTTACATGTACAACAAGATATTACTGCCTTAAATGTACGCCTTGACACCCTGAAGAAGAAACAACTATATACAATGCAAGAACTCTACATGCCAGATAGAGAACATCCTCTCCAAGTTGAAAATACCACGGATTATATCATCAATACTCCTCACAGGACTCAAAGAATGACTCTCCCACAAAGGGTCCGTCGTTTTATCCATAAAGACGATTACCATCGACCAATGATCTTGAGCAACGTTCCTGCAGATGAAGATGATTGGATAACACCAGAACCCTTCTATGTATACTAAGAAAATCATCGCCCCCAATTAGGGAGACATCTTGTATAACATTCTATTGTTAAAATTATGCTACATTTACTATGGCGGGACACCACCTTGTAAGAAACTAATGTGTCAAGTAATTCTTTATAAACTGGCCAGAAAATTATTGCCTTCATTGTCGTTTAAATATCCGTTGTGCAATCGCAAAAAAAAGAAAGAAAGAAAAAAAAAGCAATTGCAACTTGCATATTTACTAGCAATTCAGAGTCATGTACTTATATATCAGTTATATCTATGTGGCTCTGATGGGTTAGTATTATACCCCTTCAAGAATATTTTATTATTCCACATACACTTTTTAAATTACACCAAAGTGGTTGGGCCACTTACCTTTTATATCCTACCTCTCTCCCCCCTCCCACCCTTTTCCAAGATTTCTATCCTTACCCATCCTTCTTCCTTACCCATCTTACCAAAGTTCTGGTCGTAAGAAGAAGAAGAAGTTGTTCCATGTGGATAGATATAATGGGAAGTGGGTAGGAGTTGCATTATATGTACGAGAAAACACAAATTGTTACTAGTAACAGAATCTGTCTCGGTTTATAGAAGGTCAAGAAAAACTAATACTAGGTGTAATATACCGACCTCCAGGCTTGGATCACGATAGAGGGAGACTTCTTTGGGACGAAATTGTTAGGGCTTCTAGACACAATAACATAGTCATAGTAGGGGATTTTAACTTTAGTCAAATTGACTGAACTTCTTTGACTGGTAATCTGGAGTCCAGTGACTTTATGGAAGTAGTTCAGGACTGTTTTCTGAAGCAGTGTGTAACAGAGCCTACCAGGGGTAATAATTTGCTCGACCTAGTCTTGTCAAGTAAAGAAACACTCGTAAATAATCTGGAGATTACTGAAGAGCTTGGCGCAAGTGATCACAAATCCATCACTTTTAGCATTAACTGGGAATACAAGAATAATGATAATATGGTAAAAGTTGCTGATTTTCGTTCTGCCGATTATACTGGACTTAGGGAACACCTGTCTAATCTCGACTGGGGTTATCTAGCTAATGATTTCATTGACGATGATCATACTTATGATTACGAAGGGATCTGTGTTTATGACTTTTTTTAATAATGTTCAACATGCTCAGAGTATATACATTCTCCAGAGACAAATTAGGTCTAATAATAATTATCCCAAATGGGTTACCAGGAGGCTAAAGCATCTATTAAGGGAGAAAAGAGGAATTTATAGGCCCATCAAAAGAGGAGAGTTTAATCTTACTGACCAATATGTTCAGCTTAAAAGAGAAGTAAAAAGAGGGATCAGAAATGCTAATCGTGACTATGAATTTAGAGTTGCTAATGAATCAAAGACTAATTCATAGGGGTTCTTTCAAATGTACAGGACTAAGGTGAAGGAAAAAGTTGGACCTCTGAAAATTGGGCATGGACAGCTGACGGATAACGAACTTGAAATGTGTTCCCTATTTAATGACTATTTTTTGTCAGTTTTTACACAGTAAGCCATAAATGAGATTCCAGAAATTAACAGTTATTCAGTTCCTGTTGAATTCATATTAATTAATATTAATGTCACGAGGGGCAAGGTTTTTCAAACAGATAGACAAATTGAAGCAAAATAAGTCCTCTGGACCCGACGAGTTGTTTTCCAGGGTACTTAAAGAATATAAGTCAGCCATTAATGAGTGTGTTTAATACGTCCATCTTTACTGATGTTGTGCCAGAGATGTGGAAGATGACTAATGTGGTTCCTATATTCAAATCAGGGGATAAGTCCATTCCTTCAAATTACCGTCCAATAAGCCTGACGTCTATAGTGGGCACATTATTAGAATCAATTATAGCTGACATGATTAGAAGTCACATTAAAGAGCATAATTTGAGGGTTTTAAATTGTTCCAAGTAGACAGAAGTATCGGGAAGGAGGATGGGGTGGCACTGTATGTCCGAGATCAGTTGAACTGTTGCATAAAAACAGGTATAAAGTCTGAAACCCATACTGAGTCTGTTTGGATAGAATTTTCAGAGGGACATGAAAAACTGATTTTAGGTGTAATATACCGTCCAACAAGCTTAGATAGGTAGACTACTATGGGAGGAAATTGTTAAGGCCACAAGGCACGATAATGTAGTAATTCTAGGAGACTTTAACTTTAGTCATATTGATTGGAATTTCTTGGCTGGGAATTTAGAATCAAACGACTTCTTAAAAGTAGTTCAGGATTGTTTTTTGAAGCAGTTTGTGACAGAACCTACAAGGGGAAATAACCTGCTTGATTTAGTTCTGGCAAACAATGAATCCCTTGTTAATAATTCAGAAATTTCAGAGGAGCTTTGTGCTAGCGACCACAAATCAATTACATTTAGCATTGAATGGAATATGATAGTAGGGATAACTCAGTAACAGTTCCAGATTTTCGCCTAGCAGATTACAATGGGCTTACCATGACTTGGGAGTCATGGTAAGCAGAAACCTAAAGCCAAGGCAGCAGTGCGTAAGTGTGCGCAACAAGGATAACAGGTTACTTGGATTTATCTCAAGAAGCATAAGTAACAGAAGTCCAAAAGTTATTTTACAGCTCTATACACCACTAGTGAGGCCTTATTTAGATTATGTTGCTCAGTTTTGATCTCCTTACTATAGGATGGATATAGACTCATTGGAGAACGTGGAAATAAATGGTATAAAATACCGACACAATGGAAATATAAGCACATATGCAGTATAATGTGATTCTTTATTGACAACGTTTCGCCCACACAGTGGGCTTTTTCAAGTCACAAACAGATCTACCTGGGTGGAAGGTACACGAGTATTTACAGTCAGGTGGAGAATGCTGCATCTGATGATCTATGGAGTGGGGTTATAGAGTCTAAAATCTTTGGTAGCTTGAAAGAGAGACTTGATAAGTATATGAGTAGACCTTCTGCAGTGTTCCTCCATTACTATGTTCTTATGTGGGATAGCGATGAAGAAGTTTCTTGACAAGTGGTTCAGCTATGTTATAGAAGCCATTGTTCTGGTTTAAGTTGTTGGATATAGAGATAAGCGATGATTCCAGGATTCTTCGGTATTGAGTGTTGTCTTCTGTGGCGATAAGTCATGAGTTTCTGTAGTTTATTAAATGGTTGTGTGAATTACGGTGTTGTACACAGGCATTCCTTGTATCGTCAGACCTGCTTGCGTATAGGTGTTCTGAAATACGTGTTTGGAGGGATTATGTATACCCCTGCAGAGGATGGAAGCTTGTCCTGTCTATTACTGGTAATGTCCTTGATGGTCGTGGTTGTGGAGGTAGATACTTGGAATAAGGTATTGGAAAAGTTGTTGGAAACGTGTTTGGCAATTGAGTTGGTAGGGAGGACTATGTATCTCTTCTCGGCAGTGTCTTCTCTGGGTGTGTTAAAGATGCTATATGCCCGTCGTCTGCAGTCTCTGATGAAGTGACGAGGATAGTGAAGTTTGGAAAATACTTGTTCAATTATAGTGCATTCTTCCTCAAGGAACTCATTGCTGCAGATTCTGAGTGCGCGCAGGAAGAAGCCTATAATTACACCACGTTTAGTTTTGGTGTCGTGGTGAGAGAAGAAATGGAGAAGATTGGTTTGGTTGGTGGGTTTTCGATAGACTTTAAAACGAAGTTCGTGGTCAGCTTTGCAGAGAAGAACATCAAGGAAAGGAAGAGTGTTGTCGATTTCTTCTTCAAGTGTGAACTGATAAATTAGACACATGTGCAACTCTTGGGTATCTTTATTGAGGAAACGTTTCGCCACACAGTGGCTTCATCAGTCCATACAAAGGAGAATCTTGAAGGACAGGAGGAGAATGAGGTAATCAGTCCCTTAACGTGTTGAGGGACTGATTACCTCATTCTCCTCCTGTCCTTCAAGATTCTCCTTTGTATGGACTGGTGAAGCCACTGTGTGGCGAAACGTTTCCTCAATAAAGATACCCAAGAGTTGCACATGTGTCTAATTTATCAACATGTCGGTTCTCTGAACCATTCATCTACAAAGTGTGAACTGGACTGAGGGCTCGACCTGGTTGAGCTTGTCTTAGAGAGCTTGAACTTTGAAGCGTCTGGGCGTTATGAGGAGAATGTCGTCAACATAACGGAGCCAGGTGACAGTCGAAGGAATAATGGATGAAAAACGCTCGGCTTCCAGGTGTTCCATGTATAGGTTCGCCAGGACGGCATTGAGTGGCGAACCCATTGGTAGTCCAAAAGTCTGCTGAAAGAGGTGATTTTCGAAAGAGAAACACGTAAAACCAACATATAGTTCAACAAGGTCAATGAAATCGCTGGCTGGAATAGGAAGATTCACTTGATCTTTCTATTCCAGCCTTCTTCGTGCTCACAGCTATCGCAACAGACAACTTCTTACAAGACTGCCTGGCCGAGAAGATGATCCCTAAGTCTACTCCTGCGCAACTCTCCAACTCAAAACACCCTTTCTCTCCAGTTACCCAAGCAGAGTCTGTTTGGATAGAATTTTCAGAGGGGCATGAAAAATTAATTTTAGGTGTGATATACCGTCCCCCAAATTTAGATAGGGACCAGGGGAGACTACTATGGGAGGAAATTGTTAGGGCCACAAGGCACGATAATGTAGTAATTCTAGGAGACTTTAACTTTAGTCATATTGATTGGAATTTCTTGACTGGGAATTTAGAATCATACGATTTCTTAGAAGTAGTTCAGGATAGTTTTTTGAAGCAGTTTGTGACAGAACCTACAAGGGGTAATAACCTGCTTGACTTAGTTCTGGCAAACAATGAATCCCTTGTTAATAATTTAGAAGTTTCAGAGGAACTGGGTGCTAGCGACCACAAATCAATTACATTTAGAATTGAATGGAAGTATGATAGTAGGGATAACTCAGTACCAGTCCCAGATTTTCGCTTAGCAGATTACGATGGGCTTAGAGAACACTTATCATCTGTTGACTGGGGTAACGAAGAGAGCTATCAATATGACAGTTTTCTGAACACAATACATGCTGCTCAAAGAACGTTTATCCCTTATAAGGAAATTAGATCAAATAGAAATGACCCAAAATGGATGAATAATAGGCTGAAATATCTACTAGGGCATAAGAAAGGAATTTATAGGCGTATCAAAAGAGGCGAGGGTTTCATCTTAGAATCAGTATATTGACATTTAAGAGGGACATTAAAAAGGGGATAAGAAAAGCTAAAAGGGACTATGAAATTAAAGTTGCTAGGGATTCTAAAACTAACCCATGTAACATCACAGTCACTAATGAAATGGTTATGAAGCAGATAGACCGACTGAAGCAAAATAAGTCACCGGGTCCTGATGAGGTTTTTTCAAGGGTTCTTAAGGAATGCAAAATGGAAGTCTGTGAACCATTAACTAATATTTTTAATTTATCTCTTCAAACAGGTGTTTGTGTCTGATATGTTGGAAGATGGCTAATGTAATTCCTATTTTTAAAACAGGGGACAAGTCGTTACCGTCAAATTAACCGCCCAATAAGCCTGACCTCAATTGTAGGCAAATTACTAGAGTCAATTATACTGAGATTATAAAAGCCATCTCGATAAGCATAGCTTGATTAAGGATACTCACATGGATTCACAAGAGGGCCCGGTCTTTGTCCCAACTAATTTATTAACTTTCTTTAGTAAAGCTTTTGAGGCTGTTGACCACAATAAAGAATTTGATATTATTTACTTAGATTTTAGTAAGGCTTTTGATAGAGTTCCGCACCATAGACTGTTAAAGAAAGTGGCAGCTCATGGCATTGGGGGAAGGTTGGGTCTCGTGGATCGAATCATGGCTCACAGACAGGAAGCAGAGAGTGTCCATAAATGGGGTTAAATCCGAGTGGGATCAGTAACAAGTGGCGTTCCACAGGGATCAGTCTTGGGCCCGTTGTTGTTTATAATATATATCAATGATCTTGATGAAGGAATTACTAGTGATATGAGGGAATTCGCCGATGGGCACGATGATAGGTAGGATAATTGATTCAAACGTAGATGTTAGGGAACTTCAGGAGGATTTAGACAAACTCTACTCTTGGTCAGAAAAGTGGCAGATGCAGTTCAATGTAGATAAATGCAAGGTTCTGAAGCTCGGGAGTGTCCATAACCCTAGCACTTATAAGTTAAATAATGTAGAACTTAGCCATACAGATTGCGAAAAGGACTTGGGGGTTATGGTAAGCAGCAACCTTAAAACAAGACAGCAATGCCTAAGCGTACGTAATGTTAGGTAAGACACATATGCAACAGTTAGACAACTTTATTCCGAAACGTTTCGCCTACACAGTAGGCTTCTTCAGTCGAATACAGAAAATAGGCAGGAACAGCAGAGATGTGAAGACGATGTAATCAGTCCATCACCCTTGTAGTCGTAGAATTTGAGGTTGTCAGTCCCTCGGCCTGGAGAAGTTCAGTTCCATAGTCAGGAACTATCTGAAACTATCAGGAAATGAACTTCTCCAGGCCGAGGGACTGACAACCTCAAATTCTACGACTACAAGGGTGATGGACTGATTACATCGTCTTCACATCTCTGCTGTTCCTGCCTATTTTCTGTATTCGACTGAAGAAGCCTACTGTGTAGGCGAAACGTTTCGGAATAAAGTTGTCTAACTGTTGCATATGTGTCTTACCTAACAACCTGTCGGTATTGTATACCATTTTGATGTTCATCAAGCGTACGTAATAAGGCAAATAGATTACTGGGATTTATATCAAGAAGTGTAAGCAACAGAAGCCCAGAGGTCATACTGCAGCTTTGTACATCATTAGTAAGGCCTCACCTAGATTATGCAGCTCAATTCTGGTCTCCATATTACAGAATGGACATAAATTCGTTAGAAAACATTCAGCGTAGGATGACTAAATTAATACATAGCATTAGAAATCTTCCTTATGAAGAAAGATTGAAGACTCTTAAGTTACATTCACTTGTTAGACGAAGAATGAGGGGAGACCTGATCGAGGTGTATAAGTGGAAGATAGGTATTAATAAAGGGGATATTAACAAGGTCTTGAGGATATCTCTCCAAGAGAGATCCCGCAGTAATGGATTTAAATTAGATAAGTTTAGATTTAGAAAGGACATAGGAAAGTATTGGTTTGGAAATAGGGTAGTTGATGAGTGGAACAGTCTACCTAGTTGGGTTATTGAGGCTAGGACTTTGGGTAGTTTCAAATTTAGGTTGGATAAGTACATGAGTGGGAGGGGTTGGATTTGAGAGGGACTTGCACATCGGAGCTTGTTTCTTGGGTGGCATTGAAAATTGGGTTGGTCAAATGTTTGTTAGTGGGATAAATTGTAAAGGACCTGCCTAGTATGGGCCAACAGGCCTGCTGCAGTGTTCCTCCTTTCTTATGTTCTTATGTTCTTAACATCGATAAGGAAACCTTTGAAACTGCAAGGAATACGAGGGCCAATCTTCAGATTGACCAACACACTGCTGAGCATATTCTCAGCACAGTCACCACAACCAACCTCCAACAGAAGATCAAACTCATTCGCAAACTTCAGTACCTCTACACTAACAGTCGGTGGAAGGAAATGGGACGGGAATCCCTGATAAACAATTTATCGTCACCCACCTTAGCTGACTACGAGAAGCAAGCACTGAGTCTGGGACTCAAATTTACCACTAACATACGCAAACCTATCAAATCAACCTAGTTACCAGGAACCATAGACACAGTGACAGCAACTTCCAGAAGGGTTATATACAGTGCATTCTCACTGCAGCTTTATGTGAACCTTCTTCTTCTAATCATCCTAGACGATATATCACTGCCCTTAAGAACCTCGCCAACGACTCCAACATTATCGTCACCAACGCCGACAAAGGAGGTGGAGTCGTCATACTCAACACCAGTGACTACTACACCAAAATGATGGACCTTTTAAATGATCAATCTGAACATTAAAATGGTATAAAATACAGACAGGTTGTTAGGTAAGACACATATGCAACAGTTAGGTATCTTTATTATGAAACGTTTCGCCTACACAGTAGGCTTCTTCAGTCAAGTACAGAAAAGTTGATAGAAGCAGAAGATACTTGAAGACGATGTAATCAGTCCATCACCCTTAAAGTTTTGAGGTGGTCAGTCCCTCAGTCTGGAGAAGAGCATTGTTCCATAGTATGAAACAATATGGAGAAGAAGTGACAGGATGGAGCTTTTTATAGCGCCAAGAGGTGAGACGTAGGCCACTAGGAGAGGTAAGAACTCAGATGTTGAGAAGTCAGGTCCCTCTCAAATCCAGCACCTCTCACTAGTGGAAGTTGTCGAAGTTGATTGCAGGTCTGTACCAAGATACCCTTGTGTTGCAGTGTCTGACAGATTGAACATTAAAATGGTATAAAATACCGACAGGTTGTTAGGTAAGACACATATGCAACAGTTAGGTATCTTTATTATGAAACGTTTCGCCTACACAGTAGGCTTCTTCAGTCAAGTGCAGAAAAGTTGATAGAAGCAGAAGATACTTGAAGACGATGTAATCAGTTCATCACCCTTAAAGTTTTGAGGTGGTCAGTCCCTCAGTCTGGAGAAGAGCATTGTTCCATAGTATGAAACAATATGGAGAAGAAGTGACAGGATGGAGCTTTTTATAGCGCCAAGAGGTGAGACGTAAGAACTCAGATGTTGAGAAGTCAGGTCCCTCTCAAATCCAGCCCCTCTCACTAGTGGAAGTTGTCGAAGTTGATTGCAGGTCTGTACCAAGATACCCTTGTGTTGCAGTGTCTGGCGAAACGTTTCATAACAAAGATACCTAACTGTTGCATATGTGTCTTACCTAACAACCTGTCGGTATTTTATACCATTTTAATGTTCAGTGTGTCAGACACTGCAACACTAGGGTATCTTGGTACAGACCTGCAATCAACTTCGACAACTTCCACTAGTGAGAGGGGCTGGATTTGAGAGGGACCTGACTTCTCAACATCTGAGTTCTTACCTCTCCTAGTGGCCTACGTCTCACCTCTTGGCGCTATAAAAAGCTCCATCCTGTCACTTCTTCTCCATATTGTTTCATACTATGGAACAATGCTCTTCTCCAGACTGAGGGACTGACCACCTCAAAACTTTAAGGGTGATGGACTGATTACATCGTCTTCAAGTATCTTCTGCTTCTATCAACTTTTCTGTACTTAACTGAAGAAGCCTACTGTGTAGGCGAAACGTTTCATAATAAAGATACCTAACTGTTGCATATGTGTCTTACCTAACAAATGATCAATCTACATACGAACTCATCAGCACTCAACAGTGGGAGACAGTCACCAAGGATTTTCTATACAAAACCAGACAAATACTCAAACGCACTAGAGAAGGGAAGAAACTTCTGTATTTGTTACCCAGCAACCCTAAACCAGCACACATGTATGGTTTACCCATGACCCATAAACATAATATTCCTCTCAGACCAATCACGTCAGGTATAGGCAGTGCAGCACACAAACTTGCCGGAGTTCTTGCCAAACATCTTTCCTGCCTTCTGGGGACCATCAGCCCCGCTCATCTTAAGCATTCAGGCGACCTTCTCAACCGCATCCGAAACCTCTCCATCCGTATCAAGAAACTAAGCAGTTTGGACGTGACTTCCCTCTTCACAAAAGTACCTACCACTAAAGCCATCGAGGTTCTACGATGTAAATTCAATCAGGACCTTAATCTTCCTCTACCTCCCGGAGATTTTGTTGACTTGATTGAACTCTATGTTAATTTCAACTGTTTTTCTTTCAATAACAGGCTCTTCAAACAAACCTACGGCATGGGAATGGGGTCCCCCATCAGTGCCGTCTTAGCCAACTTATACATGGAACACCTAGAGTCCGAACACTTCGCCAACATCATCCCTTCCAGCGTCACTTGGTTACGTTACATAAGAACATAAGAACATAAGAAAGGAGGAACACTGCAGCAGGCCTGTTGGCCCATACTAGGCAGGTCCTTTACAATTCATCCCACTAACAAACATTTGACCAACCCAATTTTCAATGCTACCCAAGAAATAAGCTCTGATGTGCAAGTCCCACTCAAATCCAACCCCTCCCACTCATGTACTTATCCAACCTAAATTTGAAACTACCCAAAGTCCCAGCCTCAATAACCCAACTAGGTAGACTGTTCCACTCATCAACTACCCTATTTCCAAACCAATACTTTCCTATGTCCTTTCTTAATCTAAACTTATCTAATTTAAATCCATTACTGCGGGTTCTCTCTTGGAGAGATATCCTCAAGACACATGCACATGTGTCTAATTTATCATCATCCTCAAGACCTTGTTAATATCCCCCTTTATTAATACTTATCTTCCACTTATACACTTCGATCAGGTCTCCTCTCATTCTTCGTCTAACAAGTGAATGTAACTTAAGAGTCTTCAATCTTTCTTCATAAGGACTCCCAAACGTTTTGTTGTACGGAATCTACAGGCATGGCTCAACGCAGTTTAACCGGCGATCCAGTTGACACTAGAAGAAGAGTCCAATGACAAGCTACCTTTCCTCGACGTCCTCATTCACAAAGTAGAGAGCAACCTAAGATCTCAAGTTTACCGGAAACCTACAAATAAAAATGATCTCACACACTTCTATTCCAGTCAAGATACTAAGACCAAAAGAGGCATCATCATCGGATTTTTCCTAAGAGCATACCGAATTTGTAGTCCTGAGTTTCTTGAAGAGGAATGTACATACATTCACCAAACCTTCATTGATTTGCATTTTCCTTGCTTTTTCATCAAAGACTGCAAGAACAGAGCTCTTCAGATTATTAATTCTCCACGCACGAACACCACTCCTAACAAAGTTATAATTCTTCTCAACAGCCAGGTTTTACTGAATGTTTCTAAAGCACTTTCACAAACTAACACCAGAGTCGCCATAGCTTCCAGCACTTCGATAAAGGATCTAACGAGAACAAAATCCAAGTACCACGAACCAGTCAACGCAGGGGTTTACACTATACCCTGTGGAGGCTGCGACAAGATTTATGTAGGTGAAACAGCAAGAAACCTCGACACCCGCCTCAATGAACACATTTATGCATGTAGGAACGATAACCTGAACAACGCCTGTGTACAACTCCGAAATTCCACCAATCATCTCATGAAGTTCAGGGACGATCAATTAGTGATCAAAGAAACTAATTTCCGCACACGCAAGTGCCTTGAATCTTCACTAATAGCTGTTTCTAATACAATTAAACAAAACAAAGGCAGCTTCACCATCTCCGAAGTCTTAGCAAGAATCCTCCTGAAAACAGTAAACCCTGCCATCACATAGTCTCTCCTGTTATACTACACAAAACACATTACAGAGAATGAACACTGAAACAGACCTTCTCTATCCAGGCTCCTGTAGAAATATTTGTCTAACCTATTTTTATACTACCCAAGTAATAGCTTTTATATCCTTTTATTCGTGTGCAAGTTATTTGTTCTAACATATATTATTACTACTAGTACTACAACTTATATCACTACTACCACTAGTATTGCCCCTCACTCTAAGCCTATATATACCCTCTGATCCTAGAAACTATCGCCCTATCAGCCTCCTGGAAACTTTAGGAAAACTTTTTGAAAAACTCATCAACCATCGCCTTCGCAGATACCTGGAATACAACGCATTACTTTCTAATGGCCAGTTTGGCTTCAGAACTCACAGATCCACTCAGGATGCCATTAACATGATTCTCAACTACATCAACATAAACACAAAACAAAGAAACAGGACAGCCCTTGTTGCAAATGATGTTGAAAAAGCTTTTGACACTGTCTGGCACAAAGGGCTCAAACACAAACTCAGCACTAACTTTAACCTGCCTCTCACTACTCGTAAACTCCTCTGCAACTTCTTAGACGGCCGTACCATGAGAATCAAATTCCAAGGCTGTTACTTTGACTACTTCACACTAAATGCTGGAGTACCCCAGGGATCTGTCCTCTCCCCTACCCTCTACATTTTATACACTAACGACATTCCAACACCTGTATACCACAACTCCATCACACTAGCCTATGCAGACGACATTACACAACTTATCACTCATGCCAATATAGATACACTCAACACACAAAACACAAAATGAGGTCGACAGGAACAAAAATGGAGGATCAAATCCAATGCAGCTAAATCCAGTATTACATATTTTAACAATAGGAAACGTGATCTTCCATTACCTGTCGAGCTCAGAACAGCTGACACCCGCACTTACATCCCCATCACACAATCTGTCACTGTCCTTGGCGTTAATCTTGACTACCTTCTTCGCTTACACGGACACATTCACTCAAGGCATGCAATAGCTAGTAAGGCACTCGCGGGCCTCTACAAGCTGCAACATGCCTCCCAACGCACCAAACTACACCTCTACAAATCCCTAATACGTCCTCTGATAACTTACTCTCCTCTAGCCCTCCTCTTGCAGCTAAAACAAACGTACTTAAACTGCAGCGTGTCTAGAACAAGGCGCTGCGCTGGGTGCTTGATGTCAGATGGGAGGACTTCGCCAAAAGTGAGTCTCTCCATGACTACCGAAATCGTAATGACACGATTGCAAACAAACCATACCACGGGCGGGGATAGAACCCGCGATCAGTCTCAAAACTCCAGACCGTCATGTTGCCGGCATTGAGGGGACTTGAGCTAGAGTTCGTCACGGCCATGCTAGCTGGAAATTCGTCTGTAAAAACTTGCATTTGTGGTCACAGTGGTGCCTATGCTAACCTTCCTATGGTGTAGAAATATACCTAGTTGGACGAATCTTATTGTGGCTAGCTGGTCCAGTGGCTAACGCGACGGTCTGGAGTTTTGAGACTCTGATCGCGGGTTCTATCCCCACTCGTTGTATGGTGAGTCTCTCCATGCCCAATTAGACATCCCTGCGCTGAATCAGTATTGGAAAACGCTCAGTGACAGACAGATAGACAAACTTGAGACACGACATGACTACTAGACCTCTCTCCTTGACGAAGACATTCGCAGATCCACAAACCAAGACAATGTTTTCTACTCCTTTTATGGTCCTGCCCCTAACCCTATTTACAAATAACCTTGCACTGTTCATTCTCTGACCCACGTTCGCCTTAGCTGTTGGCTTAAGACATGGCTCAATTGTACAGTCCTCTCCAGCGCTCATCTTCGCCTGTCCCGTCCTACCCGCTCACCCCACCGAAGTCCCAACAGAAGAGCCTGAATTTCTGTTCTCAATGTCTGTCCCGCGATCCCCTTAGCTGCTGGGTTAAGCTCTGGCTCTATTTCTACGACAAAGAACACTCCACTGAAGAGCTATTCTTCGTCTGTCCCATCTTCCCGTCTTACCTGAACTCGTTCGTTCGTTCGTTGTACTGTTTGTAACGGCTTGACAAAGTTCCTGGAGAGCGAAACAATGCCACAATAAAAATGTCACATTAGTTGCATTTGTGTCCTTATACTTTATATACTGTCGGTAATTTTACCAACTTTATTACATTCTCTGTATGTTCTCCAATGAGCCTATATCTGTCCTGTAGTAAGGAGACCAAAACTGAGCAGCATAATCTCACTAGTGATGGAGAGTTGCAAAATAACTTTTGAAATTCTGTTAGTTATACTTCTTGAGATAGCTCCAAGTAATTTGTTAGAATTATTGCGCACACTGAGGCACTGCTGTCTTGGCTTTAGGTTTCTGCTTACCATGACTCCCAAGTCTTTTTCACATTCTGTATGATCAAGTTCTACTTCACCTAATTTATAGCTTCGAGGGTTATTTTCATTACCACTTATCCACATTCAACTTCATCTGCCATTTTTCAGACCAAGACATAAATTTGTTCAAATCGTCCTGGAGTTCATTGATATCCTCCTCAGAGTGAATTATACGGCCTATCTTTGTATCATCAGCAAATTTACTCATGTCACTCGTAATCCCTTCATCAAGGTCATTAATGTAAATTATGAACAAGAGAGGGCCTAAAACTGATCCTTGTGGAACGCCACCAGTGACTAATCCCCATTCAGATTTGACCCCATTAAACGAAACTCTGCTTTCTATTGGTAAGCCATGCCTCTATCCATGCTAGAACTTTACCTCCTATACCATGAGCTGCTACTTTTCTTAAAAGTCTCTTGTGAGGTACTCTATCGAAGGCTTTACTGAAATCCAAATAAACAATATCATATTCTTTATCACTGTCAACTGCCTCAACTGTTCTATTGAAGAACGTCAGCAAGTTTGTCAGGCAGGAACGACCTCTCGTGAATCCATACTGAGATTCATTTATCAAGTTATGCTCTTCAAGGTGACTTCTGATAATGTCAGCAATAATCGATTCTAGTAACTTGCCCACTATAGATGTCAGGCTTATTGGATGGTAATTTAAAGGAACAGACTTATCCCCTGATTTGAATATAGGAACCACATTAGCCATCCTCCACAACTCTGAAACAACACCAGTAAGGACGGACGCATTAAACACACTCGTTAAATGGCTATGTTCCATCTTGCATTCCTTAATTAAGTACCCTGGAAAACAACTCGTCGGGCCCCGGGGACTTATTTTGCCTCAGTTTGTCTATCTGTTTGATAATCATGTCCATCGTGACAGTAATATTAGTCAATTTGAATTCATTAGGAACTGAATAATTGTTAATTTTTGGAATCTCATTTATGTCTTCCTGTGTAAAAACTGACAGAAAATAGTCATTAAATAAGGAACACATTTCCAGTTCATTATCCGTCAGCTGTCCATTCCCAATTTTGAGAGGTCCTACTTTTTCCTTCACCTTCGTCCTATACACTTGAAAGAACCCCTTTAGATTAGTCTTTGATTCATTAGCAACTCTAATTTCACAGTCACGTTTAGCCTTTCTAATTCCCTTTTTTACTTCTCTTTTTAAGCTGAACATATTGGTCAGTAAGGTTAACCTCTCCTCTTCTGATGCGTCTATAAATTCCCCTTTTCTCCCCTAACAGATGCTTTAGCCTCCTGTTAACCCATTTGGGATCGTTATTATGAGACCTAATTTCTCTCTGGGGAATGTATATACTCTGGGTACGGAGTACATTAAGAAAAAATCACAAATGGAGATCCCTTCGTAATCATAAGTATGATCATTATCAATAAAATCATTAGCTAGATAACTCCAGTCAAGATTTGACATGTGTTCCATAAGTCCATTATAATCGGCAGAACGAAAATCAAGGATTTTTTTTTACCGTATTATCATTATTCTTGTATTCCCAGTTAATGCTAAAAGTGATGGATTTGTGATCACTTGCGCCAAGCTCTTCAGTGATCTCCAAATTATTTACGAGTGTTTCCTTATTTGACAAGACTAGGTCTAGCAAATTATTACGCCTGTTAGGCTCTGTTACACACTGCTTCAGAAAACAGTCCTGAACTCTTTCCATAAAGTCACTGGACTCCAGATTAATGGTCAAAGAATTCCAGTCAATTTGACTAAAGTTAAGATCCCCTACTATAACTACGTTATTGTGTCTAGAAGCCCTAACAATTTCGTCCCAAAGAAGTCTCCCTCTATCGTGATCCAAGTCTGGAGGTCGGTATATTACACCTAGAATTAGTTTTTCTTGACCTTCTACAAACTCTACTCAAACAGATTCTGTTACTGTTCCATCTATTTTTATACCTGTTTTTATGCAACAATTAATATTTTCTCGAGCATATAATGGAACTCCTCCCCCCTTCCCATTACATCCATCCACATGGAACAACTTGAATATTACATTCAGCAATCATATCCCGACCCTTTAAATCATACCAGGTTTGAGTTAATGCAATGACATCAAAGTTCCCAGCACATGCTACCAAACGTAGTTCATTAATTTTATTTCTTGTTTGTCGACTGTTAGCATAAAATACCATCAAATGTTTTTTTCTTCTGCACACTCTTCCTATGCACCATTGATTTTACATAATTTCTGAAATTATCATTACCCAGAGTTATTCCACGACAGTTACTATTAAGATTCTTAATATTAGAGAATAAGTCGATGTATCCATACTCATTATTTGTCATTTCTAAACCCATACCTCTAACTAATCCTAGTTTAAAGTCCTAACAACCCCCTCAACTGAGGTAGGAAGAAAACCCACACCTGCCCTGGATAAGTGAACCCCATCCCTGGCATACATGTCATTTCGGCCACAGAAGTTGTCCCAGTTGTCAATGAATGGTACTGCATTATCCTTACAGTGTTTATCCAGCCAACAATTAATACCAATTGCTCTGGACAACCATTCATTACCAACACCTCTTCTTAGCAAAATGCCACATATAACATGGCGCCCCTCTTTCTTCCTAATTATGTTTATAGCTGTCTTCAACCTAATAACTAAATCCTCACTTCTACGCTTGCCTACATCATTGCCTCCAGCACTACGGCAGATAATAGGATTGATCCCATTACCGTTCATGATGTTGTCAAGCCGGCTAACAATGTCCTCCATCCCAGACGCACGAAAGCAAACCCTCTGTCTCCTACTCCTGTCCTTCAAGCAGAAGGCCCTATCCATGTACCTAACCTGGCTATCCTCAACAACAACAATATTCTTATCTTCCTTGGTGTCGTTGGTCGTGGCGTTCCCAGTAGTCGATTCAACCACAACAGTTTCCACAGCAGTCTCTTTCGTCTTCATCGTTTCTACCTTTCCATTCGTCTTCTTGATCGTTAATTTCGTTCTATGCTGTCCAGCTACTGACCAGGTTCCCTTCTTGACCTGAGGACTCAGAATAGGATGACTACTACGAATCCTCTTGTTTTCCTCAGTCAATCGCCGTATCTCCAACTTCGCCATCCTCAATTCTTCCCTAAGCTGCTGGTAAAGTTAATCGTTGGGGGGCATCTTGGTTCAGTCCACGGAGAGCACACTCGACACGTCCTCACTGAGTGGCATAAGCTAAATGACACCTCACTAGTGATGTATAGTGCTGTTAAATAACTTTGGCCTTCAGTTACTTATACTTCTTGAGATAAATTCTGTTCTTGAGATAAATCCTTCAATGTTCTTCTTTGTATGGACTGAAGAAGTCACTGTGTGGCGAAACATTTCCTCATTAAAGATACCCAAGTGTCGCACATGTGTCTAATTTATAAACTTGTCGGTTCTCTGAACCATTCATCTACCTAAGTGGAAGATGGGTATCAATAAAGGGGTTATAAAGAACAACGGGCCTAAGACTGATCCCTGTAGAACGCCACTTGATACAGATCCCCTCTCCTATTTAACCCCATTTTAAGCACACTCTCTGCTTCCTATTTGTGAGCCATGACTCGATCCATACCATCACTTTTCCCTCATTGCCATGAGCTGCCACTTCCTTTAACAGTCGCTAGTGCGGTACTCTGTCAAAACCCCTACTAAAATCTATATAAACAATATTGAATTATTTGAGATAATCAGTCCTTCAACCTGGAATCAATGTGTTCAGTCCATCACTCTTATAGAAAGTACAACATAGGGCCAGAGAGTTGGCTAACATACTGCAGTCAGGTGAGTCGAAGCAGAAGGAGACCATCCACTAGTGGAAGTAGGTCTTCGCCCAAAGGTTGGACAAGTGTTGAAGAATTCTTTGCATCAAGATGGACTGAACACATCAGTTCCAGACTCTGAGACTAATTACCTCAAACTACTTCTCTCCTTACACCTTCTTGCTTTGCATTGGACTGATGAAGCCACTGTGTGGCGAAACGTTTCCTCAGTAAAGATTCCCATATGTTGCATAAGTGTCTCAATCTTCAAGTACTCACATACCTTTCACCCAGGTACATTTATTTGTGACTTGATTAAGCCCACTATGTAGGCGAAACATTGTCAATAAAGGATCACATTAGACTGCTCATGTGTTTGTTTTTCCATTGTATCGGTATTCTGTGTGTGTGATGAATGGTTTGAAAAGTGACAAGTTGAAGATTGAGACACTTATGCAACATATGAGAATCTTTATTGAGGAAACGTTTCGCCACACAGTTGCTTCATCAGTCCAGTACAAAGCAGAAAGGTGTAAGGATAGGAGGAGTTGAGGTAATCTGTCCCTCAGCCTGGAGTCGATGTGTTCAGTCCATCAATCTTGTAGAATGTACAGTATAGGGCCGTAGACGTGGCTTATATCACAACTGTCAGACACTGCATCATCATCATGGGATCTTGATACAAAGAATTCTTCAAAACTTGTCCAACCTTAGGACGAAGACTTACTCCGACTAGTGGATGGTACCACTATGACCCCGCCTCCTCCTGCTTCGCCTCACCTGACTACAGTATATAAGCCACGTCTACGGTCCTATGCTGTACATTCTACAAGATTGATGGACTAAACACATCGACTCCAGGCTGAGGGACTGATTACCTCAAATCCTCCTCTCCTTACACCTTTCTGAGGAAACATTTCGCTACACAGTGGCTTCATCAGTCCAATACAAAGATTCCCATATGTTGCACAAGTGTTTCAATCTTCATCGGTATTTTATACCATTTATATCCATATACATCTTTTAATTTATATGTGGCATGGGTATTTTCCTGTCCAACATTTAGAACTTTGCATTTGTCTATATTAAACTGCATCTGCCATTTCTCCGACCACATCATCAGTCTATTCAAATTTTCCTGGAGTGATCTAATGTCCTCATTAGAATGAATTACACGGCCTATGTTTGTGTCATCGGCAAACTTGCTTATGTCGCTATTTATTCCCTCATCTATGTCGGTTATGTAAATTTTGAGCAACAAATGGCTCAACACTGACCCCTGTAGAACACCACTCGTGACGTGCCCCCACTCTGTTCTTATATTTTTATGAACTGACAAGGTGGATAAGGACAGGCGTCACAATTTGAGGTCCAAGACTCAGGTGAGTTATTCGGTAGTAGGAAATATTTCTTCAGTGATAAAGTTGTCAGGAAGAGGAACAGTCTGCAGAGTGATGTAGTGAAGGTAGGACCCATATATAGCTTTAAAAAGAGGTATGATGAAGCTCATGGAGCAGTGAGAGTGGACCTAGTAGCGACCAGTGAAGAGGTGGGGCCAGTAGCTGTGATTCGACCCCTGCAAAAACAATAAGCTGAGTAGAATTAATTGAATACATACACACACACAAACATACACACACATACACACACACACACACACACACACACACACACACACACAATACACACACACACACACATACACAAACACACAATGGATCAGGGAATACTTGTCAGGAAGACAGCAGCGAGTCATGGTACGTGGCGAGGTGTCAGAGTGGGCACCTGTGACCAGCGGGGTCCCGCAGGGGTCAGTCCTAGGACCAGTGCTGTTTCTGGTATTTGTGAACGACATGACGGAAGGAATAGACTCTGAGGTGTCCCTGTTTGCAGATGACGTGAAGTTGATGAGAAGAATTCACTCGATCGAAGACCAGGCAGAACTACAAAGGGATCTGGACAGGCTGCAGACCTGGTCCAGCAATTGGCTCCTGGAGTTCAATCCCACCAAGTGCAAAGTCATGAAGATCGGGGAAGGGCAAAGAAGGACGCAGACGGAGTACAGTCTAGGGGGTCAGAGACTACAAACCTCACTCAAGGAAAAAGATCTTGGGGTGAGTATAACACCAGGCACATCTCCTGAAGCGCACATCAACCAAATAACTGCTGCAGCATATGGGCGCCTAGCAAACCTCAGAACAGCATTCCGACATCTTAATAAGGAATCGTTCAGGACCCTGTACACCGTGTACGTTAGGCCCATATTGGAGTATGCGGCACCAGTTTGGAACCCACACCTAGCCAAGCACGTGAAGAAACTAGAGAAAGTGCAAAGGTTCGCAACAAGACTAGTCCCAGAGCTAAGAGGTATGTCCTACGAGGAGAGGTTAAGGGAAATCAACCTGACGACACTGGAGGACAGGAAAGATAGGGGGGACATGATAACGACATAGAAATACTGAGAGGAATTGACAAGGTGGACAAAGACAGGATGTTCCAGAGATTGGACACAGTAACAAGGGGACACAGTTGGAAGCTGAAGACACAGATGAATCACAGGGATGTTAGGAAGTGTTTCTTCACCAACAGAGTAGTCAGTAAGTGGAATAGTTTGGGAAGCGATGTAGTGGAGGCAGGATCCATACATAGCTTTAAGCAGAGGTATGATAAAGCTCACGGCTCAGGGAGAGTGACCTAGTAGCGATCAGTGAAGAGGCGGGGACAGGAGCTCGGACTCGACCCCCGCAACCTCAACTAGGTGAGTACAACTAGGTGAGTACACTCACACACAAACACACACTCACACTCACACACACACACACACACACACACACACACACACACACACTCGACTCGACCCCCGCAACCTCAACTAGGTGAGTACACACACACACACACACACACAACACATACACAGCACACACACACAACACATACACAACACACACACAACACACACACAACCACACACACACAACACACACACACAACACACACACACACAACACACACACACAACACACACACAACACACCCCACACACCCCCACACCCCCCACACACACACACAATACACACACACAACACACACACAACACACACTCACACATACACTCCCTCCCTCCCCACCGACATCTCACTCCTTCCCCTGATCCCTCCCCTCCCTCTTTCCTGCTCCCTCTCCCCACCTCTCCCTCCTTCCCCTCTCCTCCTCCCACTCACCCACTTGCTTCTATCTCCTTCCCACTCCCCCTCCCCACCCCTCTTCCACATAACCACAGTTCCTCCTCTACCTTCCCCTCCCCACACTCTGACATACACACTACTAACCTAACACACAGAATTACATAGGTTTCCCACTCTGAGGTAATCAGGATAAAACAAAAATGGGTTGCCACAGAGCAACAAGAAAAACCACAGACCACAGCAGAGCCAAGGGAAAGCCAAGAAGGGAAAATGACAGGCCACTGAGCCCAAGTACATTAGCTAGTGAAACTGAAGAAAGGAAAGCTGCAATGGAGAAAATCAAATTGAATGAGGGGATACACAGGGATATGCAGTGGGAGAATGAAAGGGTGAGGTCAGTCTTTGTGTATGGGCTCCAGGAAGTTGAAGGGAAAACATATGAAGCAAGAAAACAAGGGGAAAAAAGCAATTGAAAGCATTATGAAAGTAATAGGAGAAGATGACATGACCCAGCTGGAAAATTTTCAGAGAATAGGGGGGTTTGTAAAAAAACAGACTCCGGCCAGTGAAAGTGACCTTCAAGGCAGAATCGACTCAGAACAGGATCCTGCAGGAGAAAGCACGATTGAGGGACATGCCGGCATACAGGAAGGTGTATCTCGACCGCGACAGAACACAAGAAGAAAGGCAGAAACTGAGAGAGATGGTACAAAGGCGAAAGGAGGAAAGAGAGGGGATGGAGAAGACAGACAGGAGATCCCAGATACAGGAAGAAGATCAATTACAACCTCCCTCACAGCTTCCAATAGAAGCCTCCCAACCAGGTCAACCCCAGTGCAGCCAAACACTCTAAACCAAAACACCCATACCACATCTAATGCCCCCACCCACTACATTACAAGCTCCACCCCCACAGCAACCACCCATAGTTCCTCATCAGGTCTCCCACTTCCCCAACCCCAATACACCTCCCAGACCACAATCTTTGAAAAGAAGTTGAAGGTGTGGTATACAAATGCAGATGGAATAACAAATAAGTATGAGGAGTGGCACAATAGAATCAAGGAGACATCCCCAGACATAATAGCACTCACAGAAACAAAACTCACAAGAATAATAACAGATTCAATCTTTCCACCCGGATATCAAATCCTCAGGAAAGACAGAGGGAGGAGAGGGGGAGGAGGAGTTGCACTGCTCATTAAAAACCAGTGGGGTTTTGAGAAAATGGAAGGAATGGATGGCACGGGTGAAAGGGACTACTTAGTAGGAACAATCCAGTCTGAGGGACATAAGGTGATAATTGCAGTAATGTACAACCCACCACAGAACTGCAGGAGGCCAAGAGAAGAATACGTTGAGAGCAACAGAGCAATGGTCGACACACTAGCCGAAGTGGCCAGGAGAGCACACATGGGGGGAGCAAAGTTACTAGTTATGGGTGATTTCAATCACAAGGAGATTGACTGGGAAAACCTGGTGCCCCATGGGGGTCCCAAAACATAGAGAGCCAAGATGATGGATGTAGTACTGGAAAACCTCATGCATCAACATGTTAGAGACACTACCAGAGAGAGAGAGGAGAAGATGAACCAGCAAGACTGGACCTTGTATTCACCTTGAGTAGTTCGGACATCGAGGATATCTTGTATGAAAGGCCCCTGGGAGCTAGTGATCATGTGGTTCTGTGCTTTGACTACATAGTTGAGCTCCAAGTGGAGAGAGTAGCAGGAATAGGGTGGGAAGAACCAAACTACAAAAGAGGGAACTACTCAGGCATGAGGAACTTCCTTCAAAACATTCAGTGGGAGAGGGAACTGACAGGAAAACCAGTACAAGAAATGATGAACTATGTGGCAACAAAACGCAAGGAGGCAGAGGAGAGGTTTGTTCCCAAGGGAAACAGAAATATTGGGAAGAACAGAACGAGTCCTTGTTCACCCAAAGGTGTAGGGAGGCAAAAACTAGGTGCACTAGAGAATGGAAAAGGTACAGAAGACAGAGAACTCAGGAAAATAAAGAGATTAGCCGAAGAGCCAGAAACGAACATGCACCCGATAAGAAGGGAGGCTCAGCGACAATATGAAAATGACATAGCATCGAAAGTCAAGTCTGACCCAAAGCTGTTGTACAGCCACGTCAGGAGAAAACAACAGTCAAGGACCAGGTAATCAGACTGAGGAAGGAGATGGGGAATTCACAAAAAAAACGACCCAGAGGGATTGGGCAGGGGCTCAACACGGATTTAAAAAAGTATTTTTCAGTGGAAAAAAGTAGGGAAATCCAAAAAAATCAGAACAAGGGGGGGGGGGTACACCCCAATGGGTGGATGAGGTTTCAAATAAACCCAAGGGGGAAGTGAAGAATCTGCTATTTTCAAACTTTACCCTCAAAAAAACGGTTTGGGGCCAGACAAAAATCTCTTTCCCTGGGGCCTTAAAAGGAACAAAGATCTTTAACACATCATTTGAAATGGGCAAAATCCATGGGTATGGAATTTTGGCAAAAGTAGCCCCAAATTTTTAAAAAGGGAAAAAAGACATGAGGCACTAAAATACAGACCTATATCCCCTAACATGTATAGTTTGGGAAGGCCCTTGGGGAAGAACATCAGGGGAGAGTGGTGGGGGACCTGGAAAGAAAAAAAGTGTTTTTAAATTTACAACCAGACGGTTTCAGAGAAGGAAAATCCCGTGTTTAAAACCTACTAGAAATTTTATACAAAGGGGCCCGAAGTAAGACAAGAGGGGAGAGGGGTGGGTTTGACTGCATTTTTAAGGACTGCAAGAAGCCTTTTGGGAAAAAAAAGTTTTCCCCACAAGAGGTTCTGCAAAATCTAGGGAATTTAGGCCCCCATAAAAAGGAAAAGGCACTGCAAAAGGATCAGAGAAAAACCTGACAGGGACAACAACGAATCATGGTAGTTTACGAGGGTCAGAGTGGGAGCTTTTTGACAAAACGGGGGTTCCCCAGGGGGCAGTCCTAAAGGGCCTGTGTTGTTTTTTGGTATATGGGAACGACAAAAAACGGGGGGGATAGCCAGAAGTGTTCCTTTTTTTGCAGATGATGTGAAGTTAATGAGAAGAATCAAATCGAAAGAGGATCAGCAGGACAAAAAAGAGACCTAGACAGGCTGGAACGTGGTCCAGCAACTGGCTCCTTGAGTTTAACCCTGCCAAATGCAAAGTCATGAAGATTGGGGAAGGGCAAAGAAGACCGCAGACACAATATAGTTTTATATGGCCAAAGACTGCAAACCTCACTCAAGGAAAAAGATCTGGGGTGAGTATAACACCGAGTATATCTTCTGGGGCGCACATCAATCAGATAACTGTTTACAGCATACGGCGCCTGGCAAACCTACGGATAGCGTTCCGATACCTCAGTAAGGATTCGTTCAAGACCTGTAAAACAATTTACGTCAGGCCCATACTGGAGTATGCAGCACCAGTTTGGAATTCACACCTAGTCAAGCACGTCAAGAAATTAGAGAAAGTGCAAAGGTTTCCCACAAGACTAGTCCCAGAGCTAGGGGGAATTGTCCTACGAAGAAAGGTTGAGGGAAATCGGCCTGACGACACGGGAGGACAGGAGGGTCAGGGGAGACTGATAACGACATATAAATACTGCCGGAAAGACAAGGTGGACAAAGACGGGATGTTCCAGAGAAGGGACACCGACACAAGAGGTCACAATTGGAAGTTGAAGACTCAGATGAATCAAAGGGATGAAATTAAGTATTTCTTCAGTCATAGAGTAGTCAGGCCGTGGAATAACCTGTAAAGTGACGTAGTGGAGGGAAACCATACACAGTTTTAGGGCGAGTATGATAAAGCTCATGGAGCAGGGATAGAGCGCCCTTTAGTAGCAATCGCGAAGAGGCGGGCCAGGAGCTATGACTCGACCCCTGCAACCACAAATAGGTGAGTACAAATAGGTGAGTACATGAAACACCACACACATACACACATACCAGGAGCTGGGACTCGACCCCTTTGAAACCCAACTAGGTGAGTACACACACACACGCACACACACACACACCCCCACACATACACACACACACACACACACACACACACACACACACACACACACACACATACACACACACATAGACTTAGTGGGGGTGTAGGTGGTATTGACAACCAATACCAAATTTCAAGCAGAATAAGTGTGACCCAAGCCAGGAAAAAAGTGATAAGGGTGGTGAGTTAAGGACCCCAAATGTATAGTGCATACAGTGATAGAGGAGTTAGTGAATACAGTGATAGAGGAGTCAGTGAATACAGTGATAGAGGAGTCAGTGAATACAGTGATAGAGGAGTTAGGGGAAATTTACAGTGATAGAGGAGTTAGTGAATACAGTGATAGAGGAGTCAGTGAATACAGTGATAGAGGAGTCAGTGAATACATGAAGAGGAGTCAGTGAATACAGTGATAGAGGGTTAGTGAATACAGTGATAGAGGATTTTAGTGAATACGGTGATAGAGGAGTCAGTGAATACAGTGATAGAGGAGTCAGTGAATACAGTGATAGAGGAGTCAGTGAATACAGTGAAGAAAAAATAGAAGAGGAGCCAAAAGGGAAAGCATCGTACAGCGCATGATTTAAGCAGTGCAGGCCTGCCAAACGTAACTATAGCCTCTTTGTGGTTGCTGGGGTATTAGCCCTGTAATTACTGATAGCTAAGGGTCACAAACTCTGCTCTGGAGATGCTGAATATCATACCTAGGGCACTAATCACTAAACAGAGGAGCAGAAGTGGGGAGGGGGAATAAAGGTGGGGACCAGAGGCACTGTAGTGCACGTGCAGGCAGTAAGGTGGCACAATTAACACTAACATTGTTTATTCAGTAAGTATAACTCCAGGTAATACACACGTAGGTACCAGGCGTTTATTCAGCAAGTAAGTATAGCTCCAGGTATACACAAACAGGTGCAGGGGGTGTTTTTACTCAGTAGTAAGTATAGATCCAGGTAAACACGAGTAGTTGCAAAGGCATGGGCACGGTACTCTGGGTTTACAGGATCTCTCGGAAACATGACAGCATGCAGTTGGGAGAGTCTGGGATGGGCCCCAAAAAAGCCTGGAAAGCCAGATTATCCCTCCCTCTCCTCTCGCTTGGCTCGGTGCGGCAGGATAGTAATACACACACACACAAACAACACACACCCTACCATAACGAATACATCTCACATACCCACTCCAACACCCACAGTTTACACTCTCCTTATACCACCCTACCTCCCCTTTCTCTCTCTCCCTCTCTACTATTCCACTATCCCTTTCCTCCCCTGCTCCTCCTCCTATACCCCTCCATCTTCCCCCTCAACTGCCTCGCCTCCTAGGCCTGCAAGCCCCACTACAGGCTGATCCTACCCCCAAATCACACGCCCCACACACTCTAACACTCTCTTCCCCTCTCTCTCTCTTTAACTCGCTCACACTCAATCACACTCTCTATTCTCTCTTTCTCTATCCCCTCTCCTCTTTCTCATCCCTCTAGCTCACTCACACTCAAAAGCACTCTCTGTCTCTATCATCCTCCCCCTATACCTCCTCCATCTCCCCCCCCTCACCTCCTCTTCCTTCCCTCCTCCCTCTCCCCTCGCCTCCTAGGCCTGCAAGCACACTAAAGGGTGATCCTACCCAACTCAATGCTCCACACACTCTAACTCTCCCTTCTCCCCTCTCTCTCTCCTCTTCTCTCTCACTCTCTCTCTCTCACTCTAACTCACTCACACTCAATCACACTCTCTATCTCTCTTTCTTTATCCTACCTTCTCTCCCTCTTCATCTTCCTTCTCATCCTCCCTACTTCTACTCCCTTCCCCCCCTTGCTCTTCCCCCTGTCCCCCTTTGTCTTCCCCCTGTCTCTCTTCCCTCTGCTGCTGTCCCCCCTCCAGCTCACTATCCCTTTCTCCTCCCTGCCTCCTCCTCCCTTCTCCTCCCAACAAACACCCCCCTCCCTCCCCACAACAAACACCCCCCTCCACAGCACTCTTCCTTTTATGGAAAAGAAACATGGGACACCAAAAACCCGGATGGAGAACCAGAGGAATGGTGGATGAAGTGAGTGGTGGACCTGGGAGAGAAGACTGGGAGGCAGAGCTCATGCAAAGAGAGGAGTTGGGAAGGAGGCTGGAAGAGTTCAGCAAGAAAATGGAAGAGAAAATTGCTCAGGAGAGCAGGACATGGGAATTACAAATCACAGCAGCTGAAGCTATGATACAGAGCTTAGTAGAAGAACTAAAGAGTCTGAAACAGCCTAAAGAACCAAAGGACAGTACAGCCATGACACCAAGAAGTACTACATCAGTCACCAATGAGGGGACAGTAGGGAACAAAGGACATATACTGTACGCAATGACTCTATCAGACCCAAGAGGGGCCTGGGAAAAGGCAGCAGGAACTAATGAGGGGACTAAAGACAATGAAGGAGCTAGACTATACACAGAGGCTCTAACAGACAACTGCCAATCCCAGGAACAGATAAGTACAGGGGAATCGGATAGAGAAGAGACAGTAAGAAGGAACGCGTCAATGGCAGGAACTAATTTGTATCAGAGGATGCTCAGGGAAGCACAGTGGGAGGACGAAAGGGAGAGAGCCATTTTTGTCTATGGGCTATGAGAGGTAGATGGGGAAACTTAGGAGGCAAGGAAACAGGAGGAGAAAAAACGATTGAAGGCATCATGAAAGCAATAGAAGAGGATGACATGACCCAGCTGACAAATTTTCGGAGAATTGGGTGGTTTATGAGAGGAAAAAAGCGTTCAGTCAAAGTGATTTTCAAGGCAGAGTCAGCTCGAAACCGGATCCTGCAGGAGAAAGTGCGCCTAAGGGACAATCAGGAGTTCTGGAGGGTGTACCTCGACCGAGACAGAACACAAGAAGAAAGGATGACACTGAAAGAGAGGGAGCAATGTCGCAAGGAGGAATGGGAGGCAAGGAAGGTGGAGAGCAGGAGAAATCAGGCCCAGGTGGAAGAACAAACACAACCCCCTCCAGTACCACCCACAGAAGGAACACAACATGGCAATCCTAAAGCAATCAAACGACCTAACCCAAAACCCACTCACTGTACCCTCTGCCCCCTCCCCCCAGTGCAAACCCCACCCCCACAGAAACCCACATTAATCCACACATCCCCTCTGCACAAACCCCCCCCCACAGTGACCCGAGTAACCCACACATCCTCCTCAGCTCAAACCCCACCCCTACTGAAACTCACAGTAACCCACAAAACATATCTGCTCCCCCCATCCCCTCACCACAAACCCCACCCTCACAGTAACCCACAGCAACCCACACACTGTACCCTCTATCCCCACCCCCTCACCATAACCCCACCCCCACTGCAACCCCCCATAGCCCCTCTCCCCCATCCCCCTCACCACCACCCCACCTCCCCTGAAAACCCCCATAGGGCCCTCTGCCCCCACACCCCACACCACTGACCCTACCCCCACAGCAACCCTCTATAGGCCCCTGCCAGGGCACCTGCTCCCCCTAGCCCACCTCTCTCCCCAGACCACAGTTATTGAAAAGAAATTGAAGGTTTGGTAAACGAACACGGATGGAATAACGAATAAATGTGAGGAGTGGCATGAAAGAATCAAGGAGATGTCCCCAGACATCATAGCAGTTACAGAAACAAAACTCACTGGGATAATAACAGATGCAATCTTCCCACCCGGATATCAGATTCTGTGGAAGGATAGAAAGAGCAGAGGGGGAGGAGGGTTTGCACTACTGATTAAAAACCGGTGGGATTATCAAGAAATGGAAGGAATGGACGAGACTGGAGAAAGGGATTACATAGTAGATACAGTTCAGTCAGGGGAACACAAGGTAGTCATTGCAGTGGTGTATAACCCACCACAGAACTGCAGGAGGCCAAGAGAGGAATATGATGAGTGCAACAGAGCAATGGTGGACACACGATCTGAGGTGGCAAGAAGGGCTTATCTGAGTAGAGCATAATTATTGGTCATGGGCGACTTCAATCACAGGGAGGTTGATTGGGAAAACCTGGAGCCATATGGGGGTCCCAAAACATGGAGAGCCAAGGTGATGGATGTGGTGCTGGCAAATCTCATGCACCAACATGTTAGGGACACTCCCAGAGAGTGAGGGGAGGATGAACCAGCAAGACTGGACCATGTGTTTTACCCTGAGTTGCTCAGACATTGAGCAAAATCACTTATGAAAGGGCCCCCTTGGAGCTAGGACCACGTGGTTATGAGCTTAGAATACATCGTGGAGCTAAAAGTGGATAGGTAACAGGAGTAGAAAGGGGAAAAGCTAAACATAAAAGGGGGGGGCTACACAGGAAAAAGGGCCTTTTTTCGGGGGTTCAAAGGGAAAAAGGGGTTGGTAGGAAAAACAAAAACAAATGAGGACAAAAAAGCAAGGGGGCAGAGGAAAGGTTGTTCCCAAGGGGTAAAGAAATAATGGGAAGGACAGAACGAGCCCTTGGGTTTTCCCGAAGGGTACAGGGGGGGGCAAAAAAATAAGTGCTCTAAGAATGGAGAAAGTCAGAAAGGGAAAGGACCAGGAAAATAAGAGATGAGTCGACGAC
>NC_069474.1:2969233-2990465 GCF_026875155.1 Cherax quadricarinatus | reverse complement strand
TTAACTAATATTACTGTCACGAGGGGCATGGTTATTAAACAGGTAGACAAACTGAAGCAAAATAAGTCCCCGGGACCCGACGAGTTGTTTTTCAGGGTACTTAAGGAATGCAAGATGGAGCTTAGTCAGCCATTAACGAGTGTGTTTAATGCGTTCTTCCTTACCGGTGTTGTGCCAGAGCTGTGGAAGATGGCTAATGTGGTTCCTATATTCAAATCAGGGGATAAGTCCACTCCTTCAAATTACCGTCCAATAAGCCTGACATCTATAGTGGGCAAGTTATTAGAATCAATTATAGCTGACATTATTAGAAGTCACCTTGAAGAGCATAACTTGATAAATGAATCTCACCATGGATTCACGAGAGGTCGTTCCTGCCTGACAAATTTACTGACGTTCCTCAATAGAACATTTGAGGCAGTTGACAGTGATAAAGAATATGATAAGTTTATTTGGATTTTAGTAAAGCCTTCGACAGAGTACCTCACAAGAGACTCTTAAGAAAAGTGGCAGCTCATGGTATAGGAGGTAAAGTTCTAGCATGTACAGAGGCATTGCTTACCAATAGAAAGCAGAGGTTACCATTAATGGAGTGAAATCTGAATGGGGATTAGTCACTAGTGGCATTCCACAAGGATCAGTTTTAGGCCCTCTAGAAATAAATGGTATAAAATACCGACACAATGGAAATATAAACACATATGCAGTATAATGTGATCCTTTATTGACAACGTTTCACCCACACAGTGGGCTTTTTCAAGTCACACACAGATCTACCTGGGGTGGAAGGTACGGGAGTATTTATAGTCATGTTCAGAATGTTGAGGTCAGGTGGAGAATGCTGCATCTGATGATCTACCGGGTGGGGTTATAGAGTCTTGGGTAGCTTGGCAGGGGTATTGGACAAGTTGTGAGTAGACCTTCTGCAGTGTTCTATGTTCTTATGTGGGATAGCGATGAAGAAGTTTCTTGGCGAGTGGTTCAGCTATGTTATAGAAGCCGTTGTTCTGGTTGAAATTGTTGGTTATAGAGATAAGCGATGATTCCAGGATTCTTCGGTATTGAGTGTTGTCTTCTGTGGCGATAAGTCTTGAGTTTCTGTAGTTAATTAAATGGTTGTGTGAATTGCGATGTTGTACACAGGCATTCCTTGTATCGTCAGTCCTGCTTGCATATTGGTGTTCTGAAATACGTGTTTGGAGGTCTCTTGATGTTTCGCCCACATATAATTTGTTGCAGTCATTACAAGGGATTATGTATACCCCCTGCAGAGGATGGAGGCTTGTCCTGTCTACTACTGGTGATGTCCTGATGGTCGTGGTTGTGGAGGTAGATACTTGGAATGATGTATTGGAAAAGATGTTGGAAACATGTTTGGCAATGGAGTTGGTGGGGAGGACTATGTATCTTCTCGCAGTGTCTTCTCTGGGTGTGTTGAAGATGTTTAATGCCCGCCGTCTGCAGTCTCTGATGAAGTGACGAGGGTAGTGGAGTTTAGAAAATACTTGTTCAATTATAGTGCATTCTTCCTCAAGGAACTCATTGCTGCAGATTCTGAGTGCACGCAGGAAGAAGCCTATAATTACACCACGTTTGGTTTTGGTGTCAGTGGTGAGAGTAGAAGTGGAGAAGATCGTTTTGGTTGGTGGGTTTTCGATAGACTTTAAAACGAAGTTCGTGGTCAGCTTTGCAGAGCAGAACATCAAGGAAAGGAAGAGTGTTGCCGACTTCTCCTTCAAGTGTGAACTGGATTGAAGGCTCGACCTGGTTGAGCTTGTCTTGGAGAGCTTGAACGTTGAAGCGTTTAGGAGTTATGAGGAGAATGTCGTCACATAACGGAGCCAGGTGACAGACGAAGGAATAATGGTGGAGAAACGTTCGGCTTCTAGATGTTCCATGTATAGGTTCGCCAGGACCGCACTGAGTGGCGAACCCATGGGTAGTCCAAAAGTCTGCTGAAAGAGGTGATTTTCGAAAGAGAAACACGTAAAGCCACACATAGTTCAACAAGGTCGATTGAAATCGCTTGCTGGAATGGGAAGATCAAGTGAATCGTCAATTTTCCTGCGCAAGAGATCGATGGCTTGTGTAGTAGGCACTTTGGTGAATAGGGAAGTCACGTCAAGGCTGGAAAGTTTCTTGTTCCTGATGTTGATGTTGCGAATGCGATTGAGAAGATCACCCGAGTGTTTGAGATGTGCTGGACTGATAGTGCCCAAGAGTTTAGAGAGGTGTTTTGCGAGAATTCCTGAGAGCTGGTGGGGAGCACTGCCTATTCCCGAGGAAATGGGCCTCAGTGGGATACCAGGCTTGTGAGTTTTTGGCAGGCCGTACATTCTGGCAGGTCTGGGGTTGCTGGGCATGGTGTGCTGAAGTTTCTTCCCTTGTTCTGAGCCCCTCAGAATGCGGCGAGTCCTTTGAAGAAAAGTTATAGTAAGGTGTGTAACGTGGTGTAATTATAGGCTTCTTCCTGCGTGCACTCAGAATCTGCAGCAATGAGTTCCTTGAGGAAGAATGCACTATAATTGAACAAGTATTTTCTAAACTCCACTACCCTCGTCACTTCATCAGAGACTGCAGACGGCGGGCATTAAACATCTTCAACACACCCAGAGAAGACACTGCCGAGAAGAGATACATAGTCCTCCCCACCAACTCCATTGCCAAACATGTTTCCAACATCTTTTCCAATACATCATTCCAAGTATCTACCTCCACAACCACGACCATCAAGGACATCACCAGTAGTAGACAGGACAAGCCTCCATCCTCTGCAGGGGTATACATAATCCCTTGTAATGACTGCAACAAATTATATGTGGGCGAAACATCAAGAGACCTCCAAACACGTATTTCAGAACACCAATATGCAAGCAGGACTGTCTGTGAGCCATGACTCGATCCACGAGAGCACTTTTTCCCCAATGCCATGAGATGCCACTTTCTTTAACAGTCTTTGGTGTCTAACTCTATCAAAAGTCTTACTAAAATCTAAGTAAATAATATCAAATTCTTTATCAACAGCCTCAAAAGCTTTACTGAAGAAAGTTAATAAATTAGCCGAGTATCATTAATCAAGCTATGCTTATCGAGATGGCTTCTTATAATCTCAGCTATAATTGACTAGTAATTTGCCTACAATTGAGGTCAGGCTTATTGGGCGGTAATTTGACGGTAACGACTTGTCCCCTGTTTTAAAAATAGGAATTACATTAGCCATCTTCCACATATCAGACACTACACCTGTTTGAAGAGATGAATTAAAATATTAGTTAATGGTTCACAGAGTTCCATTTTGCATTCCTTAAGAACCCTTGAAAAAACCTCATCAGGACCCGGTGACTTATTTTGCTTCAGTCTGTCTATCTGCTTCACAACCATTTCACTAGTGACTGTGATGTTGCATAATTTATCTTCTTCTGGCCCACTATAAAAATTAATTACTGGAATATTGTTAGTGTCTTCCTGTGTAAAAACTGAGAGAAAATAATTATTTAAAATCGAGCACATTTCATTCTCTTCGTCAGTAAGGTGCCCATAGTTATTTTTAGGGGACCTATCTTATCTCTAACTTTTGTTCTATAGACCTGGAAAAAATTTTTTGGGTTAGTTTTAGAATCCCTAGCAACTTTAATTTCATAGTCCCTTTTAGCTTTTCTTATCCCCTTTTTAATGTTCTTCTTAATGTCAATATACTGATTCATAAGATGATCCTTCGCTTAATGTTTTCTAACTAATTAATATCCATTCTGTAATAGGGAGACTAAATCTGAGCTGCATTATCTGTATAATGCATCACTAATGATGTGTAGAGCTGAAGTATAACTTCTGGACTCTTATTACTTCTTGATATAAATCCCAGTAATCTGTTTGCTATATTACGTAAGTATAGGTATTGCTCTCTAGATTCCAGGTTGTTGTTGTTCACCATAACCCCTAAGTCCTTTTCACAATCTGTATGGCCAAGTTCTACATTATTTAATCTATAAGCGCTAGGATTATGTACATTCCCGAGCTTCTGGACACTGTATTTATCTATAAAGAACTGCATCTGCCCTTTTTCTGACCACGACATGAGTTTTTCTAAACCTACCTGAAGTTCAGTGACATCTTCCTTTGAATCAATTATTCTGCCTATTTTTGTGTCATCAGCGAATTTGCTCATATCACTAGTTATTCCCTGGTCATGGTCATTAATGTATATTATAAACAACAATGGGAATAAAACTACTCCCTGTGAAATGCCACTTGTTGCTGATCCTCACTCAGATTTTTCCCAGTTTATACACACTCTCTGCTTCCTGTTGGTGAGCCACGCTTCGATCCGTGACAGCACTTTTCTCACAATACCGTGAGCTGCCACTTTCTTTAACAGTCTTTAGTGTGGTGCTCTATCAAAAGCTTTACTAAGATTCAAATAAATAATATCAAATTCTTTATCATGATAAACAACCTCAAATGCTTTATTGAAGAAAGTCAGTGAATTAGTTAGGTAGGAATAGCCTCTCGTGAATCCATGCTGAACGTCATAGAACAAATTCTGCTTATCACGATGGCTTCTTGACAAGCATAATTAACTCTAGTAATCTGCCTACAATTGAGGTCAGGCTCATTGGCCGGTAATTTGACGGTAGTGACTTATCCCCTGCATTAAAATGGGAATTACATTAGCCATTTTCCACATATCAGACTCTATACTAAAAATGTTGATCAATGGTTCAAGAAGTTCCATTTTCCACAAGTTAACCCTTGAAGAAAGTTCATCATGACCCGGGGATTTATTTTGCTTTAATCGGTCTACCTGTTTGATTACCGTATCCCTAGTGACTGTGACATTACATAATTTATTTTCATCAGGCCCATTATAAAAATTAATAACTGGTATATCGTTTGTGTCTTGTATGAAAACAGAGAGGAAATAATTTTTATGAATCGAGCACATTACATTGTTTGATAAATGTTTTAAAACCGACAAGTTGAAGATTGAGACACTTATGCAACATATGGGAATCTTTATTGAAGAAATGTTTCGCCACACAGTGGCTTCATCAGTCCAATACGAATCAGAAGGGTGTAAGGAGAGGAGGAGTTTGAGGTAATCAGTCCCTCAATCTTCAACTTGTCGGTTTTTCAAACCATTCATCACAACTGTCAGACACTGAAGCATCATGGGATCTTGTTTCAAAGAATTCTGAGGGACTGATTACCTCAAACTCCTCCTCTCCTTACACCCTTCTGATCTATATTGGACTGATGAAGCCACTGTGTGGCGAAACATTTCTTCAATAACGATTCCCATATGTTGCATAAGTGTCTCAATCTTCAACATTATATTTTCTTCGTCAGTCAGCTACCCCGTTGCTCTATATTCCAGAAAAAAAGCCTTTCGGGTTAGTTTTTGAATAATTTTCCACATTAATTTCATAGTATCGTTTAGCTTTTCTTACCTCTTTATTTTAACCTCGATCTTAACGCATGTATATTACTCCACGAGACACCCCTCACCTCTTTTCACAAGCTATAAATTCCTTTCTTCTGCCCAAGGGATGTTGGAGCTTATTCTTCATTCATTGCGGATCATTTCTATTCGGTCTCATTTCTCTAAACAGAATAAATTTTCTTTGGGCAGCGTGTATAGAGTTTACAAAACTGTTCTCTTTGATGCCCCAGACCACAGATGATAGGTGTTCTCTAAGCCCATTGTAATCTGCTAAGCGAAAATCTGGTCGCTTCTGCTAAGTTCTTCTGTAAAAGAGACAGACAGACAGACAGAGACAGAGAGAGACAGACACAGACAGACACAGACAGACACAGACAGAGAGACAGAGACAGAGACAGACAGAGACAAACAGAGACAGGCAGAGACAGACAGACAGACAGAGACAGAGACAGACAGACAGACAGTGACAGAGACAGACAGACAGAGGCAGAGAGACAGAGACAGGCACAGACACAGAGACAGAGAGACAGACAGACAGACAGACAGACACAGACAGAGAGACAGACACAGACACAGACAGAGAGACAGACATAGACACAGACAGACAGAGACAGAGAGACACGGACAGACAGACAGACAGACAGACAGACAGACGGAGTGAGTGATATTCCCTTCCTCGAGTTGTGTGTTTATACTCACACACAGAGTTTGGACAATTGGATCAGGAATGAACCCTCCAGTGAACGTAAGGTTCACGTCAAAAAATGAAGCCCATCTGCAGCAATGCCACTGGGATGAGTTTTCAAAACCTCACGATCAAGAGTTATGATACTTGCCAGGTCAGCACTAACCATCAAGAGTCATGAATATTTACTTGCCAGGTCAACACTAACCATCAAGAGTTATGAATATTTACTTGCCAGGTCAAAACGTATCACACTTCGGTTTTTAGATATCATTGTAAAATATTTTGTATGTTTGATATAATCTACTGCCATGTCTAAGTTCAGTATTTCAGCACAGACATACAGTCACTCTACATTATTAACTTCAGCACAGACATACAGTCAATCTACATTATTAACTTCAGTGTTGACATACAGTCACTCTACATTATTAACTTCAGTGTTGACATACAGTCACTCTACATTATTAACTTCAGTGTTGACATACAGTCACTCTACATTATTAACTTCAGCACAGACATACAGTCACTCTACATTATTAACTTCAGCACAGACATACAGTCACTCTACATTATTAACTTCAGTGTTGACATACAGTCACTCTACATTATTAACTTCAGTGTTGACATACAGTCACTCTACATTATTAACTTCAGTGTTGACATACAGTCACTCTACATTATTATTAACTCGTGCCAATGGCCAATGTATCTCATTCTTCTCTCTGTGAATTGTTCTGTTATTAACCTGTAAATGTGTGTAATATCGAAAAGAATATTAATTAACATGGAAGCTGCTTATATCTTTCAACGACACTGAGGAGGAACTGACTTGTGAGAATATATTTTAAATAGTGTTTTCTTTCTCGTATAGATCCAGTCATACAGCATCGTGCACAGTCTGCTGTATCTTCCAGAATGCTGAGCTACACAGCATTGGCTGAGAATTCTTATGAATATTCAGCAACCCAATCGTGCTGCCTATTGTATCTTTAAATAACGAACTTCAGCAGTACCACAGCGTTTGCTGTATATTTGCAGCCAACGCGAGCGACCTTGAAGGTGTGAGCATAGGCGAAGATGAAGACGAAGGTGCTGAGGGCAACATGACCAGGTCCCCGGCGCTGCTGGATGACTCGGTCATGGTGAGCCGAAGTAACTGGTGTATCTTTCTCCTCTGGTGCTACACTTTAATCGCTTGGGAACCTCACAGATAAAACAATGAATTTAGAGATTTTTTAAAGAATTTATTTCATCATGAAGTCTTTGTTTTTAGTATGAAATGCAGTAAGTACACTTTGTAATATATTTTTTAACACCCCTATCGTCTCCCGCCGACGTAGGTGATACCAACAAAAGTGAAATCTGCTTCACTTGTCACTCAATCACTGTCTTGCCAGAACAGGTGACATTACAGCTCAGAAACCTCTGCAAACCACAACATTACGGCTCAGAAACCCCTGCAAGCCACAACATTACAGCTCAGAAACCCCTGCAAACCACAACATTACGGCTCAGAAACCCCTGCAAGCCACAACATTACAGCTCAGAAACCCCTGCAAACCACAACATTACGGCTCAGAAACCCCTGCAAGCCACAACATTACAGCTCAGAAACCCCTGCAAACCACAACATTACGGCTCAGAAACCCCTGCAAGCCACAACATTACAGCTCAGAAACCCCTGCAAACCACAACATTACAGCTCAGAAACCCCTGCAAGCCACAACATCCTCATCCTTCCTTCAGAGTGCAGGCACTGTACTTCCTACCCCAGCCCTGCTGACTGCTTTCCCTAAATCCTTCCATAAATAACTCCATACTCGCACTTCTACAGCAAGTCATATAATAAAAATCACTTACCTCCACTCTTATCTAGGATGTTCTCATAAGCCTGATGGATGTACAAGCCCCTAGAACTTAAAATCTCGTTTATTCCCAGCCTTTCCTAGGACGATATCTACTACTCCTTTCCTCTGCCCCTACTTAGTATGCCCTCCAAGTCACCTTTTTTTTCCATCCTCTATAAATGTCCAAACCACATCAGCAACCCCTCCTCTGCCCTCTGAATATTACTTTTGGTAACCTCACATTCCTCCCCGCTACAACAAACATAACCCATGCTTCACATAACCCCACATTCCTCCCCGCTACAACAAACATAACCCATGCTTCACATAACCCACATTCCTCCCCGCTACAACAAACATAACCCATGGTTCACATAACCTCACATTCCTCCCCGCTACAACAAACATAACCCATGCTTCATATAACCTCACATTCCTCCCCGCTACAACAAACATAACCCATGCTTCACATAACCTCACATTCCTCCCCGCTACAACAAACATAACCCATGCTTCACATAACCTCACATTCCTCCTCGCTACAACAAACATAACCCATGCTTCACATAACCTCACATTCCTCCCCGCTACAACAAACATAACCCATGCTTCACATAACCTCACATTCCTCCCCGCTACAACAAACATAACCCATGGTTCACATAACCTCACATTCCTCCCGCTACAACAAACATAACCCATGCTTCACATAACCTCACATTCCTCCCCGCTACAACAAACATAACCCATGCTTCACATAACCCCACATATTCCTCCCCGCTACAACAAACATAACCCATGCTTCACATAACCCCACATTCCTCCCCGCTACAACATACATAACCCATGCTTCACATAACCTCACATTCCTCCCCGCTACAACAAACATAACCCATGCTTCACATAACCCCACATTCCTCCCCGCTGCAACAAACATAACCCATGCTTCACATAACCTCACATTCCTCCCGCTACAACATACAAAACCCATGCTTCACATAACCCACATTCCTCCCCGCTGCAACAAACATAACCCATGCTTCACATAACCCACATTCCTCCCCGCTACAACATACAAAACCCATGCTTCACATAACCTCACATTCCTCCCCGCTACAACAAAACAAAACCCATGCTTCACATAACCCACATTCCTCCCCGCTACAACATAACAAAACCCATGCTTCACATAACCTCACATTCCTCCCCGCTACAACATACAAAACCCATGCTTCACATAACCTCACATTCCTCCCCGCTACAACATACAAAACCCATGCTTCACATAACCTCACATTCCTCCCCGCTACAACATACAAAACCCATGCTTCACATAACCTCACATTCCTCCCCGCTACAACATACAAAACCCATGCTTCACATAACCTCACATTCCTCCCCGCTGCAACATAAAAAACCCATGGTTCACACCCAGATAACAGTGTTGGTATCACTCTCCTCTGGTATAATATCTCTTTTACGTCCATTGATAAAGTTCTTTGTCCTCACAAGTGCCTCAGCACCACTCACCTTCTCCCTTTGTTAGGCCTTTGGTTCATCTTGTCTCTCATAAAACCTGCCGCCTACAAGTCTATTCCCAAAATATCTAAACACATTTACATTTTCCGTACTCCTTCCCACCAATCTAATATCCAGTCTTTCATTGCCTATATTTATAGATACTTTCATGTTGCCCTTTCTTACATTCATTCTTAATTTTCTTCTCTTACATGCCTTCACAAATTCGTTCACCAACCTTTGTAACATCTTTTCAAAATCTCCACAAAACCGTGTTATCGGTAAAAATGCAAATGTAGCAATTCCCTCTCTGTACCGTTTGGAGTTTTGAGACTCTCTGACCGCGAGTTCAAATCCCGCCCGTGGTATGGTTCGTGTCACAATCTTTGAATCCCACTCCTCTCCCAATACCCAGGCGTTCACTTTTACAGTCTCATCTACAAATATATTAAACACATCACTAATTTAGGCTAACTTTTACTAGCAGATAATGTCACTCTCTTCATACTCTCTTCGCATGAAAGCTCTTTACTGTCTCACGAAATCGTAATGACACGATTGCAAGTAAACAATACCACGGGTGGGGTTAGAACCCGTGATCAGAGAGTCACAAAACTCCAGACCGTCGCGTTAGCCACTGGACCAGCTTTCTATAATAAGATTCATCCAACTAGATATGTTTCTACACCATAAGAAGGTTAGCATAGGCACCACTGTGACCAAAAATGCATGTTTTTGCAGGACTCACGTCCAGCTTGCCGGTTTCCCTGAGTCCCTTCATAAATGTTACTTTGCTCACACTCCAACATCACACCAAGTTATAAAAACCATTTGTCTCCTCTCGCTCCTATCTAACACAAACACGAACACGAAACCATCATTACCTCTTTCCTTAAGCCTCCCACTGGCCGACCCCTACCCCACCTTCCTTTCACTTCAGATTTATACGCTCTCCAAGTCATTCTATTTCGCTCCATCGTCGGAACCACCTCAACAACGTCTCCTCACCCCTCTGAATAATACTGAAAAGATTGTCTTTAAAACATTAGTAAACAAGTTGTGAATGTCTGGTTTAGGTTCTAGTTTGGTTAACTTTTACACAGGAAGGAGAACTGGACTGGGATGAAGTGACTCAGGGCTTTGTCTTGGGCGCCTTCTTCTATGGCTACTGTGTTACTCAGGTCTGTCTATAGTGTATTTATATTTTAAATGGGATACAAAACCGACATGTTGATTTGCAAGACATGAAATGTTTAGTGACGCTATATTTCGTTAATAAATATTCCTAATGTTGTCCGTGTGCTTTACGTATTTACTGCTGCTTAAATATAGATCGTTTGTGTAGTGCCTCTCAGGAGGTAATACTAAGAAATGTTGTTCACAGATCATTGGTGGGAGACTGTCGGAGGTGTATGGGACGCGCATCGTGTTTGGCTTAAGTATCCTGGCTGGTGGAATTTCTGCTGTTCTCACACCTATGGCTGCTCGCATGAACTATATCATCCTAATCATCATACGGATAATCCAAGGACTTTTTCAGGTGAGTATAAAGCAGGTGGATGGTATTGATTATTAATTTCTCTGCAGAAATGTTCATTTGGATTTTTTTTTATAGTTTTCCTAAATTCAGCATGTGTAAATATAAATAAAACAATAACTGTGTATTAAAATGTGATACTGATTTGACCCTTCAAGAAATTTTGTGTGTAGGAGGGTGTACAGCGGCCTCGGAGTGATACAGGGCAGGACGCCATAGTTAATTTAATGTGTGTACACTGGTTGTTGTAATCGTCTATCAGTCTGGTGTCATTAAGGACATAATGGGGTGTTTCGGCCCGAATTTGTAATAAGAACCCATATTAATGTCCCTACTGAAGAATTGGAACAGGAAATATGCGGGACCTCCAGAATTACATGTGGATAGTTGAAAATAAATAGACCACACCATAACTCACACAGGGAAGTATGCATTTAGTCCTTTCATTAAGATTTCTCACTGGCCAGTAGGATTCTATTTGTTAGGTAGGTTTTGTGAGGTGATTCATGGTGATTCTTACAGTTAGGAGGATGGGGTGAGTCATATGGTTAGGAGAAAACCTTTACTAGTCTGTAAAAATATTCCCATTAACCATTTCTAACAATCATGTCCTAAAATCATATCCAGTCATCATTATTTTATAGGTTACCATTACTGGTATTAATGTTTAATATTGTAATTATTAATTTTATGTCAGGTCGACCTTTTATGAGAGTGGTGAAGGAGTGGGCATCAAAAGGAGTGACAGTTCTGTGACTTACTGTGACTAAATTCCACTTATCCCACCCAAATTACTTACATGTAACAATACCCTGTAAACTTCTTGCAGGTAATTACTCACATAATAAATAAGCCTTTGGTTCTAACAAACTCAGATATGTAATCAGGGAAAATTTTATTTAATGATTTGATGGCAAGAAATGGATTGTTAGGTTCACATTTAAGTGAAAATTAATGAATTAATTAATGTGTTTGTGTAGTGAAGTGTTTCTCAACCAGGGGTAAATTTACCCCATGGGGGTAATAAATTACATGGCAGGGGGTAAATATTAGATGTACCTGATATTTGAATATTTTTTTGTTGAGAATTCAATCGACAACAACAATGTTCTTGATTCCTGGTATAGACATACATATATATATATATATATATATATATATATATATATATATATATATATATATATATATATTATATATATATATATATATATATATATATATATGTATATATATATAATATATATGTATATATTTTATATATAATGTATATATATAATATATTATATATATATATATATATATAATATATATATATATATATATATATATATATTGTGTGTGTGTGGGGTTGTGTGTGTGTCGTGCCGAATAGGTAAAATTAGTCAGTTAGGAAGAACTCATTTAAAAATAAGTCATTACTAAATTTTTTTCTAATAGGCTTAAAGATATAGTTTTTTCATTTATGTTAATGTAAAAATTAATAGTTTTGTACCACAAGATCCTTACCTAAGCTTATTATAACAAGCGCAATTTCATTTAGCCTAATCCAGCTAAATACATTTTAGATTATGTTTAAAATAATTTATGAATAAAGAAAAGCAAAGAAATATATTTTTTTCATTAGGTTCAGAATGATTTTTTGCGAGATTATTGCATACACAAACTTTTGCTTGCCTTATTCGGCAAGAAGTGCCATGCTATTTAAACCACAATTACAAGTTTTACCTATTAGGCATGAATAGGCCCACCCATCTCTGATCCCCTCCTCTCGTCCCGGGCTAGGCCTACTGACTTCCTGACCAAGGATGTTGCCTTTTGATGCCCCACCAATTACTCGCACTACTGCTCGCCACTCCCCCACCGTCATCCCCCCATGCATCCATGCCGTCCTTAACCTGTTACCCCACAGCTGGCGCCCTCCCACCCCACGATGTCAGCAGTGTCACAAGAAGTGCAGGGTTCCCAGGAATCTTCACGACAAAGCCAACTCCATGGAATCCGTCCACGAGGCATCTGCCAGGTGTGCCACAGGGAATGTGCACTCAATCCCTCAACTATCTGAAGCACATCCCCAAAGCAGCTCGCCCTCAAGCTGCTAGCAAATTCGCTGATCTCTTGAAGAAAGTCAACGATGCTCCTTCAAACAAATGATCCTGACACAATCTGCTGCTATTTGGCAATGCCTGTTTGGCTGTCCCACCAAGCAGGGACAAGTCACTAGCAACATCTGTTATTAGGGAAATAAATGTATTCCCTAGAGATAACAACATCGTCCGTTCCCCCCTTAGGGAAACAAACACCCGCCAGCAAATGCCAATAACAGGACACCTGACACCTCAAAAGTTAGAGCCCAGATTAGTAAAAAAAATAGAAGAGGGTAATACTATTGGAGCACTGAGGCTTGTAACCAGTGAGGATACGTCATTAGAGCACAAACCCTGAAGGACAAACATCCACCCAGGGCTCCCAGTACCAACATTAACCTCCCTGACATTGCAGCAGGTGAAGAACATTTAACCTTACAGGACGCTGATGTGTATAAAGCTGCTATGTTATTTCCACAGGGCTCAGCAGGAGGTTTCACCGGTTTAAGGCCACAACAGTTAAAACAAATGCTCAACCCAAAACTTGGTGATGATTCAGAGAGGTTACTGTCTGAACTCACCAAATTTTCCAATGTGTGCCTCCCTGGCAGTGTCCCAGAGGCCATTAGACCCCTTTTTTGGTACCTCAATATGTGCCCTCCGGAAAAAGGATGGAGGAATCAAGCCCATTGCAATGGGCAACACCCTTCGGCGCCTGGTAGCCAAGCTGCAGTAAGAATGGTGAGTCAAGAGGCTGCAATAATTATGAAACCAACTCAGCTCGGTTTTGGTGTTCAACAAAGTTGTGAAGCAGCTGCCCACGCAGCACGAGTATACATCAACAAGATGTCCGATGAAAAACCTTTGATCAAATTGGACTTTGCCAACACTTTCAACTTAATCAGAAGGGATGCTGCTCTCCAAGCAGTTTCTACCTCTTCCTGGAATCGTGTTATAGTGCGACTTCTAAACTATTGTTTGGGGACCATGACATTGATTCGTGTGAGGGTGTGCAAAAGGGGGACCCTCTCGCCCCCTTTCTGTTCTGTCTGGTCATCAAGGAAGTCACAGAAGCACTCCTCCAGTGAGCTCAATATCTGATTCTTGGACGATGGTACCCTAGCTGGCACTACAGAATCTCTCCTAGATGTCATCAGAAAAATTTAAGGCATGGGAGAGAGCCTGGGCCTATCTTCAAAACCCACCAAATGTGAAATAGTTTCTACCAATCGACAGATGATCCAGAATATTAGTGCTGTTTTATCAGGAGCACGAGCCATTGATCCAGCCTTGGTGCTCCTCTTGGGTCCAATGCCATCGATCTGATTCTAGAAAAAAAAATCTCAGACATCAGGACGATGGAAGGCAGAATGAAAGACTTCGATACACATGATGCCTTTTACCTACTCACCAGGTGGCTGTCAATCCCAAAACTTACCTACTTCCTGAGATGCTCCCCAGCCTTCAGCAGTCTGAAACTCAAAGAATATGACTCTCTCCTCAAGACCATGCTAGAGAGAGTTTTGAATCTTTCCCTCAAAGATGGACAAGGGTTGCAAACCTCACTTCCAGTCAGGCTTGGGGGGCTGGGAGTATGCAAATCCTCCCAGATTGCCCTACCAGCTTTCCTATCCTCTTCCACTGCATCGAACGAGTTAATATAACAAATTCTTCTGGACAACCTCAGTGACTCGGCAGGAATACAAGACCCTAGCTAAGCCAGTGCCATCACTGAATAGGAGACTCTTGCTTCTCAAGCACCAAAACCTAGTGCAGCACTGGCCTATAAACAGCCAAGTTGGGATGGTCCTATCGCTGAAAAGGTGCTTGCCAACATGGTTAGGGCTATAACATGAGACGGGGAGACTGCCCGTCTCCAAGCTGTGAGTGCCCCTCACTCTGGGAACTTTCTCCAAACAGTTCCCATTTCGACAAGGGGAACCGTCTTGACCCTAAGACCCTCCGATTGCTGGTCTGAGCCTTGCTCCCTAAAATCACCGGAATAAACTGTATTTGGGGAAATCGAAAGCCGACCAATGGGGGTCACAGGGTCTTAAAGGTTCCCAAAACCAAGTCGGTATGCAAGACACAATAAGTCAACGACATATAAAGAGAACCCTTGCCAGCTGGATCCCAGCCGAGAGAGACCCCTGACCCTGCACCAACAATACCATAACCCACAAACCGCCCCACAGGATCACAATCTTCCTTGGAAGAATGGAAAGCTCTTAGCATAAAAACTATGCTTTTTCGACGCGGGGAAACCCCTGCATTCACACGTGCGGGCGAAAAGGGAGGAGCGCTGCCCACAAAAAGAGTAAAAAGATCAGAAGTACGGGGACATAACCAAACACATCATTTGTCCCAGGGGACAAGAGCTTGGATCAGGGGGAAAAAGTCCCACACGTTTCCTAAAAAACGGGTTCCAGACCATCGACACCACCGGGCCCCAAAGGGCACCCACTTTCGTTCCAGCGCCTCGCGGGCCCATCCAGGGGGAAAGCCCTCGTGTACTGGGCCACGTCCAGTTTAGGGGGGAGCGGGAGGGGAGTTCTAATCAATTATTTTACCAATGTATTTATTGTGTTTTCTGCAATGATACTGTTTAAATAAAGTTACTTTGAAAATAAAAATACGGGAGGTAGGGAGAAGAAAAAATCAAAAAAACTCGGGGAAACCTTTGGTTTTCCCTAGGTCTTTTAAAATTTCTTTTCTGAGGGTAAAAATAATAAATATATAAATATATATTTTTATTTAATACGGTACATGTTGTTTACTGTTATCACCGATTAATAAATATTATTATATATATGATATAATAATAATATATAATAAAATATAATAATATATATATTATATATATAAAATTTTATTTTTAAAAATATATAAAACTTGTTTCCCGGGAAAAAAATAAGGGTTCTCCTGAAGGGTTTGAGAATTTTCTCCTCCCACTCCCTTATTTCAAGTATGTTTTAATTTAAAGAAAAAATACTTGGGCCAAACATTCAAAAAAAACAAAGAAAGTAAATCAAATAGGTAACTCAGGCTACACTCGATCTTCGCCCAGCTCCCCGGCGGGGGGCCCCCCGTCCCCAGAATGCGCAGGCTTTCCTTCGGGACCCACAACACTGAGTCTTGAAAAGGAAGGGTCCCCCGTGGTCCGGTTTCAAATGACTTTTCACCCAGCCTTTGAGAACTTTAGAGCACACTTGCCCCTGCCCAAGGGGTCTCTGACCCTATTGGAATAAATTTTATAGAAAGGGGAAGGCTTCATTTTTTTTCGGATTTTGGGGCTCCCTGTGGTGGCGCTCCCCCCCCTTCCACTATGGAGTATGGCAAGTATGCGCCAAGGGGCAGCACGGTGTACCCCCGGGCAATCTGCTTTCCATCCTTCCAGGGTAGCATAGTGGCTCCATCAGGACGCTTTTGACTTCCACGACCTCTTATTTGGGGGTTCCCCGTTGAGCGGGGCAACGGGCTGTGGCGAGGCTTCTCTTTATGTCATTGATCTCCTATGTCGGCATACTTCCCTTCTGCGTTGGCAACACAACCATGAACCAAATTTGATCACGTCGCCCTGCCGCAAATCACCTATGTTGGGTGAGGATGGGGGCGGCTAGCGAAGAGCAACACAACCGAATGGCCTGGGGGTCGAGACGGGTGCCCAGGGGGGAAATTTGGGGAACAACTAACGGGAAATCTCCTGATGTGGTCCTTCCTGCCGGGAGACGAGCTTTGTTCTTTCCCCTGGCTTGGGAGAGCTTTGGTTTTGGGTTTTTTTTCCCTGATGGGTTTGTCCCAGTGGGACTGTTTGTGCTGTTTGGGGGGAGCTGGTCTACTGGAGGAGTCTGAAGGGGCCCACCCAATCGCTGCTTCGTAAACCTGGGTCTTAGCTCCTACCAAGTCTCCAAGCGTTCGGGTACTATCTTTTTGACTAAACACTGGAAGCCAAACACAAGACAGAAAAGCAGGGAAAGCAACAGCGTTGCTTTACCCCCCCTATACCTCCCCGTCGCACTGGGAGGGGTTTTCCCCGATCCCATTGCTCATCCTCTAGTGAAGGTTTAGTGCCTTCAAAAGTTGATCCAGATTGGTCCCAATTTATCGAGTGTTTTGGGGGTCAAAAAGGGTGCACACCCCAAGAAGTAATGAGCTGGCATGAAAGACACCTTGTGAGGAATACAGAGCATCGGGGGATCAAGATCGCTTATTCTCCCTCCTTCTCATCAGGTCATTCAATTTTCCCGAGGACAGATCGATGGCCGGTGACCCGCGGTGCCCCCAAAGGGCACGTTTGGGCGGAGTTTATTGGCTTTTTGGGAGGATTCTTCGCACAGCATTGATTTTTCCTGGTTTGCTGTGATTTCACACTTGGAGGTTTTGGGTGGGTCCCATTCTTCTCCCCTTTTTTTTCACCGTTGTAGGTCCCCCCCGAGGGACTCATCAGTCCCGCCCGAGTGCCGTCATCCCGGACCAGATGTTGAGCTCGCTGCGTAGGGTGGGAAATTAGTTCTTTACTGCCAAGCAGAAAAGAAGTGGGCAGTGGGCACCCTGCTGAACACCCTCGATGATGAATTTCATGTTCTCCAAAAAAAAAATTGAGGGTTTGCGTAGCCCGGGTGAATGAAGGGGAAAAAGACGGGGGGAACCCAACCCAAAAAAGCTGGCAAAACAACATTCCCCTTCACCATTTAAAGGGTTTCTAAAAACAAGTTTTACTAAAGGCCTTTTTCTTCTGGGAGGTCCCCGATGTAGGCCCTTGTGGCATGAATGCAGCTTCACTCCTTGAGAACCCCAAAGCCCAGTTGGGGTGGGTGGATAAGGGCAGCTTTTTAGGTGAATGTTCTCCTGGCTTTGGCAAAGAGACGGGGAAGAGTGTTTCCAACTGCAATGGGTCTGATTCCCCCTCCCCCTTCTTCAAAAACACATAGTGGGCTCCAAAAAAAGAAAAGGGTTTTTTTCTTCTGGGGTTCCCCGCCAGGGAATTTTTTGACGAAAGTTGTTAACTCGGTGAGAAGAATTGATGCAGATTCCCGAGTACTGGATTTACCATCTCTTTAGGTTCTGAGGTCGAATTTCCCCGGTAACCTCCTGCAGATCCTGCTGGGAAAAGACACGATCGCCTTATAGACTTCCCATTCTGGGAAAATTAATTGTTTAGGATGGGGGCCTTCCTCGGGTTTCGTTTATGGCTTGGTGCCCCTGGGGTTATGCTTGTCTCTTATGCTGGGCCGTGGTTCATCCTTGGGGGCTACGTTGGGCACTTTAATTTTCTCATTGCTCCCCCTGTTTACCTTCTTCAATTTTTTTTCTAACCCGTGCGCAAATTTTTTTCGTTTTCATGGACTTTTTTTGGGGCTACCTCTTTTATTTTCCGCGTGATGGGGGAGAGGGGCCAGTTTTCCGTTCTTGGGGAGTTTCGCCTGCCTTTAAACTGACGGGTTAGCAGTTTTTTCCTCGTCTTTTTTAGGGGAAATGCAAACGACATTGCGAACAAAAGTAGGTTGCGCCATGCTTTGGGTGGTGCCCGGGGTTTAAGTTGGGGAACCCCATATAATATATAATATTTATTTTTTTTTTATCCAAAGGGCCCATTCCCCCCAAAGGGGGGTGGGCCCCAAAAAAAAAAAACTTTCACCATCATTCACTCCATCACTGTCTTTCCAGAAGGGTGCTTTACACTACAGTTTTTAAACTGCAACATTAACACCCCTCCTTCAGAGTGCAGGCACTGTACTTCCCATCTCCAGGACTCAAGTCCGGCCTGCCGGTTTCCCTGAACCCCTTCATAAATGTTTCTTTGCTCACACTCCAACAGCACGTCAAGTATATATATATATATATATATACATATATATATATATATATATATATATATATGTATATATATATATATATATATATATATATATATATATATATATATATATATATATATATATATATATATATATATATATATGTCGTGCCGAATAGGCAGAACTTGCGATCTTGGCTTAAATAGCAACGCTCATCTTGCCATATAAGACAAGCGAAAATTTGTATATGCAATAATTTCGCCAAAATCATTTTGAACCTAATGAAAAAAATATATTTCATTGAGTTTCTTTAGTATTAAATTGTTGTAAACAAATCTAAAATGTATTTAGTTGGGTTAGGCTAAAATAAATTGCTCTTGTTATAATAAGGTTAGGTAAGTTTTCTAAGATTCTTTTGGTGCAAAATTAAAATTTTTTACATTAACATTAATGGAAAAAATATATCTTTAAACGTATATATATATATATATATATATATATATATATATATATATATATATATATATATATATATATATATATATATATATATATATATATGTCGTGCCGAATAGGCAGAACTTGCTATCTTGGCTTAAATAGCAACGCTCATCTTGCCATATAGGACAAGTGAAAATTTGTGTATGCAATAATTTCGCCAAAATCATTCTGAACCTAAAGAAAAAAATATATTTCACTGTGTTTGTTTAATATTAAATTATTGTAAACAAATCTAAAATATATTTAGTTGGGTTAGGCTAAAATAAATTGTTCTTGTTATAATAAGGTTAGGTAAGTTTTCTAAGTTCCTATTGGTGCAAAATTATAATTTTTTACATCAACATTAATGAAAAAATATATCTTTAAACACATAAGAGAAAATTTTAGAAAGGACTTAATTTTAAATGAGTTCTTGCTAATTGACCAGTTTTACATATTCGGCACGACATTATATATATATATATATATATATATATATATATATATATATATATATATATATATATATATATATATATTATATATATATATATATATATATATAACATCTAGTAACACTGCTAAGACTAGCCGACTATCAAACCCCGGATATCTTAACACGCCTCCCGAGAAACCCAGCAAAATTCTCACGTGTCTCAGACTCATATCTCTTGTGGTCATCCTGTGAGTGTTAGCTTGTGTCTCCCACGGTCATCCTGTGAGTGGTAGCTTGTTTCTCCCACGGTCATCCTGTGAGTGGTAGCTTGTGTCTCCCATGGTCATCCTGTGTGTGGTAGCTTGTGTCTCCCATGGTCATCCTGTGAGGGGTAGCTTGTAACTCCCATGGTCATCCTGTGAGTGGTAGCTTGTGTCTCCCACGGTCATCCTGTGAGTGGTAGTTTGTGTCTCCCATGGTCATCCTGTGAATGGTAGCTTGTGTCTCCCATGGTTATCCTGTGAGTGGTAGCTTGTGTCTCCCATGGTCATCCTGTGAGTGGTAGCTTGTGTCTTCTATGGTCATCCTGTGAGTGGTAGCTTGTGTCTCCCATGGTCATATTGTGAGTGGTAGCTTGTGCCTCCCATGGTCATCCTGTGATTGATAGCTTGCGTCTCCCATGGTCATCCTGTGAGTGGTAGCTTGTGTCTCCAATTGTCATCCTGTATTAGCTTGTGTCTCCCATGGTCATCCTGTGAGTGGTAGCTTGTGTCTCCCACGATCATCCTGTGGGTGATAGCTTGTGTCTCCCACGGTCATCCTGTGGGTGATAGCTTGTGTCTCCCACGGTCATCCTGTGAGTGGTAGCTTGTGCTTTCCATGGTCATGTTGTAAGTGGTACTTTCGCCTCCCATGGTCACCCTGTGCTAGTTTGTGTCTCCCATGGTCTTCCTGTGCTAGCTTGTGTCTCCTATGGTCATCTTGTGAGTGTTAGCTTGTGTCTCCCATGGTCATTCTATACTCACCTAGTTGTACTCACCTAGTTGAGGTTGCAGGGGTCGAGTCCTAGCTTCTGGCCCCGCCGCTTCACTGGTCGCTACTAGGTCACTCTCCCTGAACCTTGAGCTTTATCATACCTCTGCTTAAAGCTATGTATGGATCCTGCCTCCACTACATCGCTTCCCAAACTATTCCACTTCCTGACTACTCTGTGGCTGAAGAAATACTTCCTAACATCCCTGTGATTCATCTGTGTCTTCAACTTCCAACTGTGTCCCCTTGTTGCTGTGTCCAATCTCTGGAACATCCTGTCTTTGTCCACCTTGTCAATTCCTCTCAGTATTTTGTATGTCGTTATCATGTCCTCCCTATCTCTCCTGTCTTCTAGTGTCGTCAGGTCGA
>NC_069474.1:2951733-2964233 GCF_026875155.1 Cherax quadricarinatus | reverse complement strand
CCTCCAAGTCTTTTTCGCAATCTGTATGGCTAAGTTCTACATCATTTAACTTATAAGTACTAGGGTTATGGACACTCCCGAGCTTCAGAACCTTGCATTTATCTACATTGAACTGCATCTGCCACTTTTCTGACCAAGAATAGAGTTTGTTTAAATCCTCCTGAAGTTCCATAACATCTACGTTTGAATCAATTATCCTACCTATCTTTGTGTCATCGGCGAATTTGCTCATATCACTAGTAATTCCCTCATCAAGATCATTGATATGTTGTTAGGTAAGACACATATGCAACAGTTAGGTATCTTTATTATGAAACGTTTCGCCTACACAGTAGGCTTCTTCAGTCAAGTACAGAAAAGTTGATAGAAGCAGAAGATACTTGAAGACGATGTAATCAGTCCATCACCCTTAAAGTTTTGAGGTGGTCAGTCCCTCAGTCTGGAGAAGAGCATTGTTCCATAGTATGAAACAATATGGAGATGAAGTGACAGAATGGAGCTTTTTATAGCGCCAAGAGGTGAGACGTAGGCCACTAGGAGAGGTAAGAACTCAGATGTTGAAAGGTCAGGTCCCTCTCAAATCCAGCCGCTCTCACTAGTGGAAGTTGTCGAAGTTGATTGCAGGTCTGTACCAAGATACCCTTGTGTTGCTGTGTCTGACAGATTGAACATTAACCAAGATACCCTTGTGTTGCAGTGTCTGACAGATTGAACATTAACCAAGATACCCTTGTGTTGCAGTGTCTGACAGATTGAACATTAATGTTCAATCTGTCAGACACTGCAACACAAGGGTATCATTGATATATATTATAAACAACAACGGGCCCAAGACTGATCCCTGTGGAACGCCACTTGTTACAGATCCCCACTCGGATTTAACCCCATTTATGGACACTCTGCTTCCTGTCTGTGAGCCATGACTCGATCCACGAGAGCACTTTTCCCCCAATGCCATGAGCTGCCACTTTCTTTAACAGTCTATGGTGCGGAACTCTATCAAAAGCCTTACTGAAATCTAAGTAAATAATATCAAATTCTTTATCGTGGTCAACAGCCTCAAAAGCTTTACTGAAGAAAGTTAATAAAATTAGTTAGACAAGACCGGCCCTCTTGTGAATCCATGCTGAGTATCATTAATCAAGCTATGCTTATCGAGATGGCTTCTTATAATCTCAGCTATAATTGACTCTAGTAATTTGCCTACAATTGAGGTCAGGCTTATTGGGCGGTAATTTGACGGTAACGACTTGTCCCCTGTTTTAAAAATAGGAATTACATTAGCCATCTTCCACATATCAGACACTACACCTGTTTGAAGAGGTAAATTAAAAATATTGGTTAATGGTTCACAGAGTTCCATTTTGCATTCCTTAAGAACCCTTGAAAAATCCTCATCAGGACCCGGCGACTTATTTTGCTTCAGTCTGTCTATCTGTTTCACAACCATTTCATTAGTGACTGTGATGTTACATAATTTATCTTCTTCTAGTCCACTATAAAAATTAATTACTGGAATATTGTTAGTGTCTTCCTGTGTAAAAACTGAGAGAAAATAATTATTTAAAATCGAGCACATTTCATTCTCTTTGTCAGTAAGATGCCCACAGTTATTTTTAAGGGGACCTATCTTATCTCTAACTTTTGTTCTATAGACCTGGAAAAAACTTTTTGGGTTAGTTTTAGAATCCCTAGCAACTTTAATTTCATAGTCCCTTTTAGCTTTTCTTATCCCCTTTTTAATGTCCCACTTAATGTCAATATACTGATTCATAAGATGACCCTCACCTCTTTTCATACGCCTATAAATTCCTTTCTTATGCCCTAGTAGATATTTCAGCCTATTATTCATTCATTTTGGGTCATTTCTATTTGATCAAATTTTTATAGGGATAAAGTTCTTAGAGCTGAATAGTGTTCAGAAACTGTATATGATAACCTCTTCTTTCCCCCAGTTCTCTAAGCCCATCGTATTCTGCTAAGCAAAATTGGGATGTTACTGAGTTATCCGCTATCGTACTTCCATTCAAATGTAAATGTATTGATTTGTGGTTGCTAGCCCCCATTCCTCAAAAATTTCTAAATTTAACAAGGGGATTCTTGTTGGGGAAAACCCAAGTAAAGCAGGTTATTTCCCCTTGGGGTTTCTGCCCACAAACTGCTTAAAAAAACAATCCTGAACACTTCTATGAAGTGTATATTCTAAATTCCGTCAAGAAATTCCAAAAAATATGACAAAAATTTAAAAGTCTCTAAAATTTACACATTTTGTCCCTTGTGGCCCTAACTTTTCCCTCCCTAGAGTCTCCCTGGTCCCTATCAAATTTTGGGGGGCGGTATTCACTCCTAAAATCAGTTTTTTATCCCCTCTGAAAATTCTATCCAAACAGACCGTTGTGTTTTTCAGACTTAATCCCGTTTTTTCAACAGTTCACGATCTCGGGTACAAGCCACCCACCCCCCTTCCCGATACTTCTGTTACTTTGGGAAAATTTAAAACCGAATTGACATTCCAGGCTGTTCGACTTTTTTAATTAAAAAACGTCTCAGTTAAGGGAAATACATCAATGTTACCTGCACTTGCAACTAATCTCAACTTCGTCCATCTTATTCCTAGCACTACGGCTATTAGCATAATAAACCTTGAAAGACTCTCCTTTCTCTTTACCCTTCCTGCTCATTTCTGTTTTTCTACTAAACCTATTACTGTCCTTATCACCCAATGTCACTGGCTTTTCAATATCTACCTCGTTCTGCTTATTACTAGTTCCCCTAGAACTCATAGTATTACTACACTGGGACTTCACTGTTTTCCTGCCAAAACCCATACCACTAACTATTCCTAGTTTAAAGTCCTATCAGCTTCCTCCACTGCAGTTGCCAGTGCTCCCACCCCAGAACTAGATAAGTGAACCCCATCCCTGGCATACATGTCATTTCTGCGATAGAAGAGGTCCCAGTTGTCAATGAATGTTACCGCATTTTCCTTACAGTATTTGTCCAGCCAGCAATTGACACCAATTGCCCTGGACAACCATTCATTTCCAACTCCTCTCCTTGGCAAAATACCACATATGACAGGGTTCCCACCCTTCCTCCTAATTATTTCTATTGCTGACCTATACCTGCTAATCAGGTCTTCACTCCTATGTCTGCCAACATAGTTGCCTCCAGCACTGAGACAGATAATAGGATTGCTCCCATTACCTCTCATGATGTCATCCAGACGGATAACAATAACCTCCATCCCAGCCCCAGGCAAGCAAACTCTCTGTCTCCTACTCCTGTCCTTCAAGCAGAACGCCCTATCCATATACCTAACTTGGCTATCCCCAACAACAATATTCTTACCTTCCTTGGTGTCGTTCGTCGTGACGTTCCCAGTAGTCGACTCACATTCGTTGGGTAGCACTGAGAATGTATTAGATGTTTCCACAACAGTTTCCACGGCAGTCTCTTTGTTCTTCATCGTTTCTACCTTTCCATTCGTCTTCTTGATCGTCAACTTCGTACCCTGCTGTCCAGCCACTGACCAGTTTCCTTTCTTGACCTGAGGACTCAAAACAGGAGGACTACTACGAATCTTCTTGTTTTTCTCGGTCAGTCGCCGAATCTCCATCTTCGCCATCCTCAATTCTTCGTTAAGCTGTTGGTAAAGTTGCTCGATGGAGGGCATCTTGCTTCAATTCGTAGAGAGCGCGCAAACAGGTCTTCACAGAGCTAAGTACACGTCACCATTGAGCTAAGTACAAGTACCATACACAGATCTGTACAAGTACCATACACAGATCTGTACAAGTACAATACACAGATCTGTGCAGTCAATATTAATTCTGGTGAAGCCCGCACTCCAGCAATAATAATTCTGGTGAAGCCTACACTGCAGTCAATATTAATTCTGGTGAAGCCTACACTCCAGCAATAATAATTCTGGTGAAGCCTACACTGCAGTAAATATTAATTGTGGTGAAGCCTACACTGCAGTTAATATTAATTCTGGTGAAGCCTACACTCCAGCAATAATAATTCTGGTGAAGCCTACACTGCAGTCAATATTAATTCTGGTGAAGCCTACACTGCAGTCAATATTAATTCTGGTGAAGCCTGCACTTCAGTCAATATTAATTCTGGTGAAGCCTACACTGCAGCCACACACCTCTCTCACCCTCCACACTCCTCTCTCCCCCGCCACACACCTCTCTCACCCTCCACACCTGCCACACACCTCTCTCACCTTCCACACTCCTCTCTCACCCACCACACACCTCTCTCACCCTCCACACTCCTCTCTCACCCGCCACACACCTCTCTCACCCACCACACACCTCTCTCACCTTCCACACTCCACTCTCACTCACCCGCCACACACATCTCTCACCCTCCACACTCCTCTCTCACCCGCCACACACCTCTCTCACTCGCCACACACCTCTCTCACCCCCACACACCTCTCTCACCCTCCACGCACCTCTCTCACTCTCCACACGCCTCTCTCACTCACCCGCCACACACGCCTCTCTCACCCGCAACACACCTCTCTCACTCTCCACACGCCTCTCTCACCCGCCACACGTCTCTATCACACTATACACTCCTCTCTCACTCACCCGCCACACACCTCTCTCACCCTCAACCCTTCTTTCTCATCCGCCACACACCTCTCTCATTCTCCACACTCCTCTCATTCACCCGCCACAAACCTCTCTCTCTCCACACTCCTCTCTTCACTCACCCTCCACACGCCTCTCTCACCCTCCACATTAATCTCACCCGCTAATTGTCTTTCTAATTCACCTGCCACACGCCTCTCTCACCCTCCACATGCTTCACTCAACCGCCCCACACACCTCGCTCACCTCCACACACCTCTCTCACCCGCCACGCGCCTCTCTCACCCGCCACGCGCCTCTCTCACCCTCCACACGCCTCACTCACCCGCCACACCTCTCCTCCACGCGCCTCTCTCACCTGCCACGCGCCTCTCTCACTCACCCGCAACACGCCTCTCTCTCCCTCCACACGCCTCTCTCACCCTCCACGCGCCTCTCTCACTCACCCGCCACGCGCCTCTCTCACCACACGCCTCTCTCACTCACCCGCAACACGCCTCTCTCACCCTCCACACGCCTCTCTCACCCGCCACACGTCTCTCTCACCCTCCACACGCCTCACTCACCCGCCACATACCTCTCTCTCCCTCCACACGCCTCTCACCCGCCACACGCCTCTCTCACCCTCCACACGCCTCTCTCACCCGCCACACACCTCTCTCACTCTCCTCACTCCTCTCTCACTCACCCTCCACACGCCTCTCTCACCCTCTACATGAATCTCACTTACCCGCTAATTGTCTTTCTTAGTCACCTGCCACACGCCTCTCTCACCCTCCCCATGCTTCACCCACCCGCCCCTCACTCCTCTCTCACCCGCCACACACCTCTTTCACACGCCACACACCTCTCTCACCCGTCACGCGCTTCTCTCATTCACCCGCAACGCGCCTCTCACCCTCCACACGCCTCTCTCACTCTCCACACGCCTCACTCACCCGCCGCACCTCTCTCTCCCTCCACACGACTCTCACCCGCCACACGTCTCTCTCACCCTCCACACGCCTCTCTCACCCCGCCACACACATCTCTCACTCTCCACACGCCTCTCTCACTCACCCTCCACACGCCTCTCTCACACCTTCACACGCCTCTCTCACCCTCCACACTCCACTCTCACTCACCAGCCACACAAATCTCTCATCCTCTACACTCCTCTCTCACCCGCCACACACCTCTCTCACTCTCCACACGCCTCACTCACACCGCCGCACCTCTCTCTCCCTCCACACGACTCTCACCCGCCACACGTCTCTCTCACCCTCCACACGCCTCTCTCACCCGCCACACACATCTCTCACTCTCCACACGCCTCTCTCACTCACCCTCCACACGCCTCTCTCACCCTTCACACGCCTCTCTCACCCTCCACACTCCACTCTCACTCACCAGCCACACAAATCTCTCACCCTCCACGCTCCTCTCTCACTCACCCACCACGCGCTACTCTCTCCCTCCACACTCCTCTCTCACCCGCCACACACCTCTCTCACTCTCCACACGCCTCTCTCACCCGCCACACGCCTCTCTCACTACACAGTTCTCTCTCACTCACCCGCCACACACATCTCTCACCCTCCACACTCCTCACCCGCCACAGACCTCTCACTCTCCACACTCTCACTCACCCTCAACACGCCTCTCTCACTTTCCACATGACTCTCACTTACCCGCTAATTGTCTTAGTCACTTGCCACATGCCTCTCTCACCCTTCACATGCCTCACCCGCCACACACACCTCTCGCTCACCCGCCACATGCCTCTCTCACCCGAAACACACCCCTCTCACTCACCCGCCAAACACACCACTCACCCGCAACACATCTCACGCGCAACACACATCTCACCCGCAACACACACATCTCACCCGCAACACACACCTCTCACCCGCAACACACACCTCTCACCCGCAACACACACCTCTCACCCGCAACACACACCTCTCACCCGCAACACACACCTCTCACCCTCAACACACACCTCTCACCCTCAACACACACCTCTCACCCTCAACACACACCTCTCACCCGCAACACACACCTCTCACCCGCAACACATATCTCACCAGCAACACACACCTCTCAACAGTAACACACACCTCTCACCCGCAACACACACCTCTCAGCAGCAACACACACCTCTCACCAGCAACACACACTTCTCACCAGCAACACACACCTCTCACCCGCAACACACACCTCTCGCCCGCAACACACACCTCTCACCCGCAACACACACCTCTCACCCGCAACACACACCTCTCACCCGCAACACACACCTCTCAACAGCAACACACACCTCTCACCCGCAAAACACACCTCTTACCCGCAACACACACCTCTCACCCGCAAAACACACCTCTTACCCGCAACACACACCTCTCACCCCCAACACACACCTCTCACCCGCAACACACACCTCTCACCCGCAACACACACCTCTCACCCGCAAAACACACCTCTCACCCGCAACACACACCTCTCACCAGCAACACACACCTCTCACCCGCAACACACACCTCTCACCCGAAAAACACACCTCTTACCCGCAACACACACCTCTCACCCCCAACACACACCTCTCACCCGCAACACACACCTCTCACCCCCAACACACACCTCTCACCAGCAACACACACCTCTCACCCGCAACACACACCTCTCACCCGCAACACACACCTCTCACCCGCAACACACACCTCTCACCCGCAACACACACCTCTCACCCGCAACACACACCTCTCACCCGCAACATTTATCATTACTCTACCAACAAAAAATTACTACAACAAAGATGTGTCGTTCACAATAATGTTACATTGTATTATTTATAAATATTGGAAAGTCTACACAAGTGTTTACCAGTCTTTATAATATCTGGTGAAGCCTACACTGTAGTCTTTATAATGTCTGGTGAAGCCTACACTGTAGTCTTTATAATGTCTGGTGAAGCCTACACTGTAGTCTTTATAATGTCTGGTGAAGCCTACACTGTAGTCTTTATAATGTCTGGTGAAGCCTACACTGTAGTCTTTATGTCTGGTGAAGCCTACACTGTAGTCTTTATAATGTCTGGTGAAGCCTACACTGTAGTCTTTATAATGTCTGGTGAAGCCTACACTGTAGTCTTTATAATGTCTGGTGAAGCCTACACTGTAGTCTTTATAATGTCTGGTGAAGCCTACACTGTAGTCTTTATAATGTCTGGTGAAGCCTACACTGTAGTCTTTATAATGTATGGTGAAGCCTACACTGTAGCCTTTATGTCTGGTGAAGCCTACACTGTAGTCTTTATAATGTCTGGTGAAGCCTACACTGTAGCCTTTGTGTCTGGTGAAGCCTACACTGTAGTCTTTATAATGTCTGGTTAAGCCTACACTGTGGCCTTTATGTCTGGTGAAGCCTACACTGTAGTCTTTATAATGTCTGGTGAAGCCTACACTGTAGTCTTTATAATGTCTGGTGAAGCCTACACTGTAGTCTTTATAATGTCTGGTGAAGCCTACACTGTAGTCTTTATAATGTCTGGTGAAGCCTACACTGTAGTCTATAATGTCTGGTGAAGCCTACACTGTAGTCTTTATAATGTCTGGTGAAGCCTACACTGTAGTCTTTATAATGTTTGGTGAAGCCTACACTGTAGTTTTTATAATGTCTGGTGAAGCCTACACTGTAGTCTTTATAATGTTTGGTGAAGCCTACACTGTAGTCTTTATAATGTCTGGTGAAGCCTACACTGTAGTCTTTATAATGTCTGGTGAAGCCTACACTGTAGTCTTTATAATGTCTGGTGAAGCCTACACTGTAGTCTTTATAATGTCTGGTGAAGCCTACACTGTAGTCTTTATAATGTCTGGTGAAGCCTACACTGTAGTCTTTATAATGTCTGGTGAAGCCTACACTGTAGTCTTTATAATGTCTGGTGAAGCCTACACTGTAGTCTTTATAATGTCTGGTGAAGCCTACACTGTAGTCTTTATAATGTCTGGTGAAGCCTACACTGTAGTCTTTATAATGTTTGGTGAAGCCTACACTGTAGTCTTTATAATGTCTGGTGAAGCCTACACTGTAGTCTTTATAATGTTTGGTGAAGCCTACACTGTAGTCTTTATAATGTCTGGTGAAGCCTACACTGTAGTCTTTATAATGTTTGGTGAAGCCTACTCTGTAGTCTTTATAATGTCTGGTGAAGCCTACACTGTAGTCTTTATAATGTCTGGTGAAGCCTACACTGTAGTCTTTATAAAGTCTGGTGAAGCCTACACTGTAGTCTTTATAATGTTTGGTGAAGCCTATACTGTAGTCTTTATAATGTCTGGTGAAGCCTACACTGTAGTCTTTATAATGTTTGGTGAAGCCTACACTGTAATCTTTATAATGTCTGGTGAAGCCTACACTGTAATCTTTATAATGTCTGGTGAAGCCTACACTGTAGTCTTTATAATGTCTGGTGAAGCGTACACTGTAGTCTTTATAATGTCTGGTGAAGCCTACACTGTAGTCTTTATAATGTCTGGTGAAGCCTACACTGTAGTCTTTATAATGTCTGGTGAAGCCTACACTGTAGTCTTTATAATGTCTGGTGAAGCCTACACTGTAGTCTTTATGTCTGGTGAAGCCTACACTGTAGTCTTTATAATGTAGTCTTTATAATGTTTGGTGAAGCCTACACTGTATACAGTGTATGCTTCACCATACATTATACAGTCTCGTTTAAATCAAGTGTAGCTACAGTGAAGCTGAAAGATATTCGAACTTAATGTAACGGTAGAACGTTCTACATTATAGTGTTACTGTGTCACAAGTTCTACATTATAGTGTAACTGTGTCACAAGTTCTACATTATAGTGTTACTGTGTCACAAGTTCTACATTATAGTGTAACTGTGTCACAAGTTCTACATTATAGTGTTACTGTGTCACAAGTTCTACATTATAGTGTAACTGTGTCACAAGTTCTACATTATAGTGTTACTGTGTCACAAGTTCTATATTATAGTGTTACTATGTCACAAGTTCTACATTATAGTGTTACTATGTCACAAGTTCTACATTATAGTGTTACTATGTCACAAGTTCTACATTATAGTGTTACTGTGTCACAAGTTCTACATTATAGTGTTACTGTGTCACAAGTTCTACATTATAGTGTAACTGTGTCACAAGTTCTACATTATAGTGTTACTGTGTCACAAGTTCTACATTATAGTGTTACTATGTCACAAGTTCTACATTATAGTGTTACTATGTCACAAGTTCTACATTATAGTGTTACTATGTCACAAGTTCTACATTATAGTGTTACTATGTCACAAGTTCACCATATCAAAAACAATATACTCAGACTACAACATAATTGAGGTTCAGTCATGTATGCGCGGAGCCCCAGACCGACATAATGAGATTAGTCACGAGGGAGCATTCACCAAATTCAACTTCAATAACAAAAACATAAAGTGGGACCAAGTAAACCAAGTCCTAACCGATATAAGCTGGGAAGATATACTAAGCAACACAGACCCCAACTTATGCCTAGAACAGATTAACTCGGTAGCACTCGATGTATGCACAAGGCTTATTCCTCTAAGAAAAAGGAGAGTAGATGTAAAACAGAAAGAGACAGGCGCTCCCTTTACAGGCGACGGAAAAGAATAACAGAGCGGCTAAAAGAGGTCAATATATCTGAAATGCGTAGGGAGACACTGGTCAGAGAAATAGCAAGCATCGAACTTAAGCTAAAAGAATCCTTTAGGAGTCAGGAATCGCGGGAAGAACTAAAAGCCATAAATGAAATCGAAAGAAACCCAAAGTATTTCTTCTCCTATGCCAAATCAAAATCGAGAACAACGTCCAGTATTGGGCCCCTACTTAAACAAGATGGGTCCTACACAGATGACAACAAGGAAATGAGTGAGCTACTCAAGTCCCAATATGACTCAGTTTTTAGCAAGCCGCTAACCAGACTGAGAGTCGAAGATCAAAATGAATTTTTTATGAGAGAGCCACAAAATTTGATTAACACAAGCCTATCCGATGTTATCCTGACGCCAAATGACTTCGAACAGGCGATAAATGACATGCCCATGCACTCTGCCCCAGGGCCAGACTCATGGAACTCTGTGTTCATCAAGAACTGCAAGAAGCCCCTATCACGAGCCTTTTCCATCCTATGGAGAGGGAGCATGGACACGGGGTCGTCCCACAGTTACTAAAAAACAACAGACATAGCCCCACTCCACAAAGGGGCAGTAAAGCAACAGCAAAGAACTACAGACCAATAGCACTAACATCCCATATCATAAAAAATCTTTGAAAGGGTCCTAAGAAGCAAGATCACCACCCATCTAGAAACCCATCAGTTACACAACCCAGGGCAACATGGGTTTAGAACAGGTCGCCCTGTCTGTCTCAACTATTGGACCACTACGACAAGGTCCTAAATGCACTAGAAGACAAAAAGAATGCAGATGTAATATATACAGACTTTGCAAAAGCCTTCGACAAGTGTGACCATGGCGTAATAGCACACAAAATGCGTGCTAAAGGAATAACAGGAAAAGTCGGTCGATGGATCTATAATTTCCTCACTAACAGAACACAGAGAGTAGTCGTCAACAGAGTAAAGTCCGAGGCAGCTACGGTGAAAAGCTCTGTTCCACAAGGCACAGTACTCGCTCCCATCTTGTTCCTCATCCTTATATCCGACATAGACAAGGATGTCAGCCACAGCACCGTGTCTTCCTTTGCAGATGACACCCGAATCTGCATGACAGTGTCTTCCATTGCAGACACTGCAAAGCTCCAGGCAGACATCAACCAAATCTTTCAGTGGGCTGCAGAAAACAATATGAAGTTCAACGATGAGAAATTTTCAATTACTCAGATATGGTAAACATGAGGAAATTAAATCTTCATCAGAGTACAAAACAAATTCTGGCCACAAAATAGAGCGAAACACCAACGTCAAAGACCTGGAGTGATCATGTCGGAGGATCTCACCTTCAAGGACCATAACATTGTATCAATCGCATCTGCTAGAAAAATGACAGGATGGATAATGAGAACCTTCAAAACTAGGGAGGCCAAGCCCATGATGACACTCTTCAGGTCACTTGTTCTATCTAGGCTGGAATATTGCTGCACACTAACAGCACCTTTCAAGGCAGGTGAAATTGCCGACCTAGAAAATGTACAGAGAACTTTCACGGCGCGCATAACGGAGATAAAACACCTCAATTATTGGGAGCGCTTGAGGTTCCTAAACCTGTATTCCCTGGAACGCAGGAGGGAGAGATACATGATTATATACACCTGGAAAATCCTAGAGGGACTAGTACCGAACTTGCACACGAAAATCACCCACTACGAAAGCAAAAGACTTGGCAGACGATGCACCATCCCCCCAATGAAAAGCAGGGGTGTCACTAGCACGTTAAGAGACCATACAATAAGTGTCAGGGGCCCGAGACTGTTCAACTGCCTCCCAGCACACATAAGGGGGATTACCAACAGACCCCTGGCAGTCTTCAAGCTGGCACTGGACAAGCACCTAAAGTCAGTTCCGGATCAGCCGGGCTGTGGCTCGTATGTTGGTTTGCGTGCAGCCAGCAGCAACAGCCTGGTTGATCAGGCTCTGATCCACCAGGAGGCCTGGTCTCAGACCGGGCCGCGGGGGCGTTGACCCCCGGAACTCTCTCCAGGTAAACTCCAGGTAATAGTGTTACTATGTCACAAGTTCTACATTATAGTGTTACTATGTCACAAGTTCTACATTATAGTGTTACTGTGTCACAAGTTCTACATTATAGTGTTACTGTGTCACAAGTTCTACATTATAGTGTTACTGTGTCACAAGTTCTACATTATAGTGTTACTATGTCACAAGTTCTAC